>CATIWK010190331.1:0-19957 GCA_949634005.1 Mallotus japonicus
GAAATCTCAGAAATTCAACAAAATATTCCCAAGAAATTTTAGTGAACTGATTTAGGAAAGATGGTGAGATGAACCACTCACAACTCTAGCACATCATAAGGCAAGGTATGTGAAGATCATTAACTGAATATTCTATGGAAAGTTTTAGAGCAACCAAATTGAAGAGAAAGAGGAAGGATCACTCACCTCCTTGAGCTCCCTCGTCCCACACTCTCAATTCTCTCCTTTTTTTTTTTTTCTTCGTAGTTAAACACCAAAATGGCCTTTTTCCTCCATAAGATAAGTATTACCTTTAAAAAGATATTTTATGGAGAAATTATATAATGGTCCTGTATCATTGCTTAGTTGGAAGGCCAAACCAATTATATTAAAACAAGTAAGAAAATAATAAATAAATAAACTAATTAATTAATTAATTATAAGATATGATTTCCTTAAATCAAGGCATGACAGGTTCACTCATTTCCTTTTAGGTTTTTAGATTTTTTCCTTTTAATGAGTTGTTTAACTATTATTGGATTGGTTTTCCAACTAGACATGATGAGTTGGTGATCCTGGACTTTATGACCTTAAACCATTGTAAAAATGACACATGTACCCCTAATTTTTTAAAGTTTTGTCCTTTATTAATCAATTTAATTTATTTAATTTATTCATTACACATAATTTTAAGGTTAATTCCGAGTACGGACATGACAATACCACATTAATGACATACTAAACAAGAAAATATCATGTTAGTATGTTTCTAACAGTATTAGTTGATGTATTTGAAAATGTTAATATATTAATTAAAACACTAGATTAGCACCCGCGCGATGCGCGGATTATATATATAATAAAAATTAATAATTAATACAAAAATTAATATATTATAATTAATAAAATAAAAGATCACAAAATATAAAGTAATGACTCATTAAGATAATATTTAGTTCAAATAAATCATTAAAATTAAAAATATAATTAATAAAAAATACCAATTTAAAAAATTAAAATAAAATAAAAATTAAAAATATTGCACATGGCAAAATAAAAAAGCTACAAAAAATTGATAAAGAAAAATCAAATTTTCAAATAATTTATCATATTTTATTATTACTTTTTATAAGCTAAGGGTGTGAAGTCAAAATAGTTATTTTAAACTCAATCCATAAAAAATATGAAAAAGAAATATAAAAATGCAAAAAATAAAAAATATAACTTAATATAAAATTTACATGCATCAATAAAATTGCTAATAAAAAACCAACATAAAAATAAAAATAACAAGAGTCTTCTTACCTATGTAATAAGAGCATTATCATTAAAAAAAACCAAATATTCAAAATTATTTATCATTCTCATGTCTATTCTTTATAGGTTAAGAGAGGAAAGTGAGAATAATTACTTTGAATTTACTTTATTTGTGATATATTTAAATATAAGAATATTTATAAATATATGAGAAAATATATGAAAGGTCAAAAAATAATAAATTACTTAACAAAAAAATTAAAATTAATAATAATAATTAATGATTCAAAACTTTTTAAATTTTCAAGATAATTTAAGAGATGGAGACCTTTTAGTTTTTCAAAATAATTGAAATGATGTAGGTTGGAGGTAAAATTTATAGAATTAAATAAAAATAAAATAATATTACGTTAAAAAAAAGAAATAAAAATAAAACAATGATCAATGATTGAATACTCTTTGAATTTTCAAAATAATTTAAAAGATAGAGACTTTTTATTTTTTTTTAAGGCAATTGAAAAGGTGTACGTTAGAGGCAAAATTTGTGAAATAAAAATAAGATAAAATATAAAAATTATAAAAAACAAAAAGAAATAGAATTGCCATATATGCAAAGTTTGCTTGGTAAAAAATTAAAAATATAAAGTAGTTAATTTTAAATTTCAAAATTTATAGTAAATATAATTTAAAATATAAGAGATAAAAATATAAAAAATAATACTCATTACTATGTTGTAAAACGAAATTATATAAAAATTGGAATTTTAAAGATTAAAATAAATATAATTAGAAACATGAAAAGTTATAAAATATAAAAAATTTAATGCACATTAATATTTTATGAAATGAAAAATAAAATATAAAATTAGAAAAAATAGTTAGGAGCAAAATTACCATATGGCAAAATTTTTATTAGGTGCAATTTTTCTTTGCAATCTTGCTTTTTTGCAAGCTAAATTGTCATATATTCTTAACTGATGATATTTAAAGTTTAAATAACTGCAAATGCACATTTCATCTTTATTATCAACACGAATTTTACCATAACCAATCACAAGAAAACTTCACAATCGACCACGCTGACTATCTATAAATGTCTTCTACAACTATGGGCTAATTTATATTGTCAAACCTATCTCTTCCTTTGCCTAATTCATAATTCAATTTTTTTCATGGAAATAAAAGTGATCTAATATCAGCTATAACTACTTTAATAATTTCATTATTTTTTTATAGGCTAAAAAAATAATGTGAAAATAATCACTTTAAATTTATTTCATATATATAGAGGTGTAAAAAATACAAAAACTCAATAAAATAATATTATAACTTAAAATGAAATTTATATGCATCAACAAAATTATTAATAATAAAATAATATAAATTAAATAAAAATAATAAGAAAGTTAGCTATGTAATAAGAGCAACATAATAAAAAATAAACCTTTAAAAGAATTTATCATTTTCATGACTCTTTTTTTAGATTAAAAGAGTAAAGTAAGAATAATCACACTTTAAAGACACTTCATTTTGTGAGAATGAACAATGTAAATAATTATAAAGATATAAGAAAGAATACAAAAATGTCAAAATGTGAGTATTTATAAAGATATTAAACAGAATACAAAAGGTCAAAAAATAAAAAATATAACTTGAAAGAAGAATAAAAGTTAAAATTAAATAATTAATTATTTAAAATAGGAAGAATCAAATACAATGTAAATGCTTTAAAAAAATTTTAATATGCCACATGTTATTTTAAATTAGAATAATTCAAAACTCAAATAGATAGAAATATAAAACAGTTTTAATTTTTTATAAAGAAAAAAAAATTATAATTGTTACCTTTCCATAACATTCAATTTAATTTTATAAAAGAATAAAATAAAATATAAAATTAAAAAAATTGTAGTTTGTATAGTGAAAGTTATCTTACGTTTTATATAGTTATAAAATTAAAAATTAATTATATAAAGAAATAAAAAGTTTATAATTTTTAATTTTTCATAATATCTAATTTAATTTTATAACTAAAAGTCTTTCTTGATAATATAATAAAAAAATTATGTAAATAATTGGCAAACGTAGAAAATAGTTAATTGTAAAATTTTAGAATTTTTACAATTAATATAGATATAATTAAAAATAGAAGAAGAAGAAGATAAAATATTAAAAAATAATGCTCACTAATACGTTAAAAAGTGAAAAATGAAAAATAAATATAGTTAGAAATATGATAAGTCAAAAAAATATAAAACATTAATACTCGTTAATATGTTGTAAAGTGTCACATGACAAAATTTGTCCTAAAAATATTAAAAATTTAGAATAAATAAATCAAATACCTAAATTACATGAATTATAGAAACACAAATATTCTTTTTCAAAAAAATAAATAAATAAATAGGGACTGATACAAATAAAGAGATCTAAGGATAACATTCATAAGTTCAAGTGTGCTGTTTATATATATATAGTATCATTTTTGAAAAGAGGTTAAATAATATAATGTTATGTTTGGGTGTAAGGGATTTGAGTATGAATTTGGATTTTAATGAAATCCATTGTTTAGAAACTACATGGATTTGTATTATGAGAATTTCACACAAATCCACAATGAATTTAACAACTCATTTAATGAGGATTTGAAATGACATGTAACTACATGTTATTCGAAATCCTTATATTTGAAATTTCAATATTTGAAATCTAAGATTTCAAATCAAATACTTCCATTCAATCACACTCTAATAGTATAACAAAAGCAAAAGAAGAGAGATTACAGGAGTTAAAGAGGCAGAGTGACTATGAAGATGATTGCGATGTCTTTTATAGGAGATGAAAATGTGGTTACGTTCAATGGAGTTAGCCTCTCTCTCATTTGAATTTGATTACTGAGAAGAAGATATATTCATACTAAAAAATGTAAAATGCACAAAAATTTGGAAGCAAACTGACAACTTGATTAAAAATGAAGAACAATTGATTTCTCTCCACCAGTGGTGAATGCAACTCTGTAATAGCTACATTCAAAAACATTAAATCCACATATTTATAATCAAAATGAACCTCAATTTATTTATTTATTTATTTTTTAATCAAAATAGGATGTGAACATCAAGGATATAAGGGAAAGAACTGAAAAATAATTTCATAGCCATACCATTTATATGCCAACTTATGCAGATTCAAGTGAAAAATATATATAAAGAAACTAAATTTTAGAAGAAAATAGAGGCATTTTTTCACTAAAAAAAGGACAACAAATTAAGAGAGATGTATATTAATTCATTCTAAAAAATTGTGCCTCTATATAATTATAAATAATAATGTCTAATAAAGAGAGACTCTTTAGTTTTTGAAGGTAATTGAAAATATGAGATTTAATGGTAATACATATTTGATTTATTTATTCTTTGTCCTAAACGTATAAAATAGTTAATTGTAAAAATTTAAAATTTTTGCAATTAATATAAATATAATTAGAAATAGAAAAAGATAAAAATATTAAAAAATAATCCTCATTAATATGTCAAAAAGTGAAAAATGAAAACATAAATAAACTATAAAAATTAAATAAATATAGTTAGAAATATGAGAAATCAAAAAAATATAAAATATTAATGCTCATTAATATGTTGTAAAGTAAAAAATAAAAAAAATTAAATTAAATATAAAAATTAAAGAAAAATGATTAGAAGTAAAAGTGTCATATGGCAAAATTTGTCCTAAGTGGCAAAATGGATGTCTTTAACTTTTATATATTTTATATATGTACACCTTAAGTTTACAAAAAAAAAAAAAAAAGTATGGCTTTCTTTTTCCTTTTTTTTTTCTACTTTTTAATGATAAATTATATTAACCTAAGGACAATTGGATAATTTTTAAAACAGCATGGACCTAATATTTTAGACTGAAAAATACAGGCAGTTGTTTGTAATTAAGCCAAAGGAAAAAAAGAATTAAAAAAAAAAAAAAAAAAAAAAGGAAGAAGAAGCCAGCCATGAGTATATAGCCCAAAAACTCGCGGCGATTTGTGCAAATTTCACAGGGACAAAGAGAGCGAGAGACTATGGAAACAGCAGGACAGTGGCTAGAAAATGCACTGGTTGATTTGTGCAAGGGAAAAGAAACGGGTTTGGATTTAGATAGAGAAATAATTTCAGGCTTAGTCTCTTACTGCGAACTCGCTCAGCCTCTCGATGCCAAAGAATATCTTGATGTAATCTAATCTAATCTCTCTTTTGATTTTATTTTCTACTACTGTTAATGGTTTTTTTTTTTTTTTTATACCCAGTTGCTATTTTGCGGTAATGGAATGTTTTTAGCTATTTAGAGGTCTTGTCTATGCAGTTGCTTACTATTATGTTTTATTTGATCTGATGAATTTTTGGTTCTGTGAGTCCTCTTTCGCTGCTGCTTTGCTTTATGTATAGGCATGATGGCTGCATTGTTATTAGACTTTAGGTAAGTTTGCATACATAATTATCATAGTGGTGTTTCTGAATTTTAGGATGTAAATGCCAGGCAACATTCATATATAGCTTTTGTGAAAGAATCAGTCGTAATTTGTGAAGCTTGCTTGATGTTACATCTACAGCATAGGCATAGTTTTGGCTGTATCATTTAATGTTTGTGTGATGAAATATGTTGGACATTTGAAGTTACTTCACATTTTCTTTCACTCTGTTTTCTTGGAATTCCCCTAATGTGCCAAAGTCAACTGCTATTTGTCTCTGTTAAATGGAGCTTATACTTGCTGATAGAAAAATTTATCTTCTTTACTGACCAACAATTCAGATTTATCATTGCTTGATTTGATACTGGTACAAATCAAAAGAAGATGGCTGTTGACTTCACTTACTAGCAAATTGTGAATGCAATAGTAGATGGAAGAAAAGTTTTGTGTAATGTTAATCTAGCATTGATAGAGATCTTTATTCATGATTTTATCTAATAATGGGGTTGACATTCAGCTTTGTCCGTTTTTGCCATTCCAGCTGGATGCTTTTGCACCTCTTGGAAGTTTTACAATTTTTTTTCCATCTCTGTTTGCAGAATATCATCGGGCAGGAAGCAGTCAAAGGTGTCACTGAGGAATATTTACGGCGTAGAGGTTACTCAGATCTTGGCAGTAGTAAACCAGCTGTTCAAACATCAAAATTCCAAGCTTATGTCAAACCATCAACAGACAATGGTTCTGTTGGTGGAACAAAGAAACCAGTTAGAGCAGCTAAAGATACTCCAGTTCCCAGTTACCAGGCAGAACTAAAAAAGAGCACAACTTCCAGCTATCAAGAAAGCAAGGTTGCGGCAAGTGGGTCAAGCCAAAAGGGGAACCAAGGTAATTCTAGGAAGAAGAAAACTGGGAAAGTCATTTCACTTGCAGAGGCTGCTAAGGGTTCAATTGTATTCCAACAGGGAAAACCATGCTCATGCCAAGCCCGTCAGCACAGATTGGTGAGCAATTGTTTATCTTGTGGAAAGATAGTGTGTGAACAAGAAGGAGAAGGTCCTTGCAGTTTTTGTGGGGCTCTTGTGCTAAAGGAAGGGAGCAGCTATGCTGGTCTGGAAGGAAATTTGGCACCCATATCCGATGCTGAAGTAGCAGCTGAAGCTTATGCAAAAAGGCTTGTTGAATATGACCGCAATTCTGCAGCACGTACAACTGTTATTGATGACCAAAGTGATTACTATGAGATTGAGGGCAACAGCTGGCTGTCAAAGGAGGTAATTAAGTTGATCGAACATAATGCTTAGTAATCTTCTTGTTGTATGCATGCAGCCAAACTCACATTTTCATTTTTCTTGTTCAATAATCTTTTTTCTTCCAGGAAAAGGAACTTCTAATGAAGAAACAAAAAGAGATAGAGGAAGCTGAACAAGCCAAGCGAAATAGAGTAGTTGTGACTTTTGATTTGGTTGGACGCAAGGTATCAATTCCTAGCCTAACCTTGTTACGCTGTTCCATGTAATACCTAGCCAAGCAAATATTTGAATGTTGTATGACCTTTCCTTAATTCATCATCTTTGTCATGTCTGTAAGTATTTTTCTGCAGTTTCTGCACTTTTTTCATCTTTTACAGTCATATTGAACACGAATTTCAGATGAAATGTACCACCTTCATATGCTGTGAACTAGAAATCCAATCCCAACCTTTCTATTCATTTTCCCGTGCATGAATTTTCTCTCATGAAGCTAAATTACTCACTTCTTCCACACTGTTCTTTGCCACAGGGATTATGTTGTTTGTATTTTGCTGGAAAGTATACGTTTATCCTCTCTCCTGCATTAACAATTGCTTTCTCATAATCTACTTCTATATGTACGTTTTACAGGTCCTGGTGAATCAAGATGAAGTGTCAGAGCTAGAGTCAGAGAACAGAATATTAAGGCCACCAGATGAAAGAGAGAGAGAGGTTGGCCGAATTAAACCAAATCCAAACCTTAAAATACAACCAATCTTTATAGATCCTGTCTCTACTGAAAAGCCTGTTAAGAGTAAGCAGGCAGACAAGGGCCTTGGCCTTGCTAATGGTTTGTGCTTGGATGTTACTGGGAGGGTGCAGCATGACAAAATGAATTGAAATATCTTATGATTGACAACCAGTTGGAAACAGCTTCAAGTACTGGCAGCCTCAGCAAGGTGCAGCACTGAAGATGGTATGTTCATGAAAGATAGACTAATGAATTAGTCAACACCAGCCCATGTTTCGTTGTACAAAAACTTGCCTGCTTGCTTTGAAATCTGGCTCCCTATTTATTGATTGTTAGGTGGTCAGGGAGAAATGTAGCAACAATTTTATTTTAAGTGTTTTAAACAAAAGTTGTTCTTCAAATATTGTTTTGCCACAGTAATTGCAATTAGCAAAGTATTGCCAACATTTTTCTATTTCTTGTGAAAAGATCAGAAAGTTAAGCAGACAATACACAGGAATTGTGGAAACATTAACCTAGAATACATGAATGTAAAACGTTGCATTCATTTGGTTGCCCAATTTGACTTCTTCCATTTTTGAATTACTCAAATTGAAGGCAAGAACCAGACTGAAATTGCCAGATCGTTAGTTTCTTCAATCATGGTCACACCATATTCAACTCTCAGCATCAATAGATTCTGACCCAATTAATCAGATTTGCTTTGCTCAAATTTCAGTGACGTACTTGAACCAAAAAAAAAAAAATTCAGTGACGTAGATTTTGCTTGCCCTGTATTGAGTGACTTCCAACTTCCAACTTCCAAGTCCCATCCAGGGCCTGATTCAATTCAGGGATATTTTTCAAAGCCCGTGATTTCAGCTTAGACTTGTTTCATTTTGAAGAGTGTGATCCATTTGATGTTACCCAGAATATCAACGTACACAGCTAAACACAATGCGCCAGCGCTCAATCTCTTAAATATGGAACAACACTTTTTCCTGCAATTTTGGAAGATTTCCTATCTGTTATTGCGCTCCTGTCACTAAGAACATTATCCCACTTCCCTGCTTCAGCAAAAATGTTGGAAGAAATAACATAATCCTCAGTACTACGTGATGTTTTTGCTTCCAGGCTGTTAACCAAGCTTAAGCCCAGACCAACATCACCATGTAATCTGCAAGCATTAATCATCATCCTCCAAAGAACTGGATTTGGTTCTACTGCCATTTTCTTCACAAACTTATTGGCCTCATCGAGCATTCCTGCTCGTGCAAGCATATCAACCATGCAACCATAGTGCTCAATCTGTGGCTTAATATTGTAAATATTGCACATCATATCATACAGGTTTTGACCTACTTCAACTAGACCTGAATGATCACATGCTAAAAGAACACCAATGAATGTAACAGAGTTAGGCTCAACTTTCTCTGCACACATTTGCCTAAAAGCACAAAGGGCTTCCTCTCCATCCCCATTGATGGCATAACCAACTATTATTGACGTCCACGAGAAAACATCCTTTTTGGACATCTTACCAAAGACAGATTTAGCTTGACACATGTTTCCACATTTTGCATACATGTCGATAAGCGCATTCTGCAGAACATTTCTCCCATTGAGATTATCATCACTCTGTATATATGAATGGACATCAATTCCATGAGACAGTTCTCCAGAATTCCGACAAGCAGAGATTATTCCGAGCATTGTTACTGCATCTGGCTTTACCTTTCTACATTTCATCTTATTGAAGAGTAGCAAAGCTTCGGTGTTAAGCCCATTTACAACATATCCATATATCATTGAATTCCAAGATACAATATTCTTATCTGGTAGCTTATCAAAAACTTTCCAAGCAAACTCAACCAGACCACATTTGGAGTACATGTTTATAAGCATGGTCCCAACAGAAACTGGCATCTCTTCTCCAGTTGTTATCATATGTCCATGAGCTAATTTTCCCATATTGAGGTCTCTGCCATTAGCACAAGCCAGAATCAAATTAATAAATGATACATTATCATATCCTATGTCCCTGTATCTCATTTCTCTAAACAACAAGAAAGCTTTCCTACAATTACTACTCCTAGCATATCCTGCAATCATGGTATTCCATGAAACCAAGTCCTTGTCAACCATTGTGTTAAACAATTGCTCTGCATTATCAGTGTACCTATATTTGAAATAGAAGTCAATGAGTGTATTACACACTTCGGTCATCAAACCCAAACCCGTCTTGCAGCAATAAGAGTGAAGCGAGGTCCCAAGCTTGAATCTCCCATTTTCAACACACCCAGAAATCAAAACCATTAGAGTGACATAATTTGGCTTCAAACCCAGACCAAAATCACTGCCCAACACTTCAGTGAATAAGCTCAAACCCTTATCAAATTCCTCATTCTGTAGAAACCCAGACACCATACTATTAACAGTAACAACCGTTCTTTCAGGACTTTTATCAAACAACTCACAAGCATAGCTCACGAACCTATTGGAACTCATATAATAATGAATCAAACTATTCAAAACATTTACATTACAGTCCAATCCAAGCCTCATTACACGACAATGTACAGATTTACCTTCATTAAAACCACCAAAAGCCTTATTACAAGCTTTTATTAATGAAGCATAAACAAAAGGATCACTAACTGGGTCATTCCGTTTTTCTCTTTGCATGGCTTTGAAGAAAGATATGAGCTTTAAAGGGTTGTTCTGTAAATCAAACTGGCGCAGCATGGCGCGCCAAGCAGCCATTAATGTGAAGGACTTCCCAACAAGCGTTCACTGATACGACATGGAAAAGTGGCGTCAAGCAGCTGTATATTTTTGTCCTTATATAACAAAAAGGTTAACTTCCACCAACGTTGAGATGGCCGAGTTGGTCTAAGGCGCCAGATTAAGGTTCTGGTCCGAAAGGGCGTGGGTTCAAATCCCAGTCTCAACAAAATGTTTGTGTATATGTATACACACATATATATGCATTTTTTTTTCATCAAACAATAATAGCATAATTATTCACTTATAATTAATCACTTTTATCCATCAAAAAATTAAACATAAAAATAATTAATCATTTAAAAGGATTTAATTTTTTTTTTGTACCTTGAAAAAAATAAGAGGTGTTAAAGTCAAATTTATGATTAACACATTAAATTTCTTTGCATTCTTTTTATTTAGAAAAAAATAGTATAATTAAATCACTTCTAAAATGATTTATTTTATCTATATTTTTTTGGAAAAAAAAAAAGAGAAGTTCAGTCATATTTATAATAAAAACACATTAGTGGAGTGACTTATATAATATGTTTTCAAGAAGGTTCTTTTAACTAGTGATGATTGAATTCATTAATTTTTTTAATTTAATTTTTATTGATTTTAAAATAATTAAAATTTTTCACAACTTAAAATTTTGAAAAAATATAAGTTAACCACTTGTAAACTTAGAATAATAAAAAAATTATTTAATTTTGAAAAAATATTATTAGAGAAAAAATTGACAATAATTTCATAAACATATATAAAACTTTAAATAAATATAAATTAAATTAATCTTTAAAAAATCTTTACTACTTTTTATAATGCTATCTGCAATCGAATTAGATTAATTCAATGGTCGTGAAAGACGAGATTAAAAAATAAATATAAATTAAAATGTTAAAAATAAAATTGCACTAAAAAGGCAAGTTTCTCCTAGGCAAGACAAATGGCAAGGTGGCATGTAATGATTGGACAAAACACAATCTAATTCTAAAAAAGAAAAAAAAAAGTGTGTTCAACTCTATACTCTAAAAACTCTGTACGCATCGAACGTCTTTTAACCGCTTCTTCCCGCCGTGCGCTTTGTCACGTAGTTTCTCCTTCCTACGATTTTGCCTGTTCCAAGACACACAAACACGCGCACAGCACACCTCAGAGTCCCTCTTTCGCACATATCAACACTCAGTTCATGTCTCCGCAAATCGAAACTATAATTTTGATCTGATTGCGTTCCCAACATCCTCGGTTTCTTCGCCTTGTAAGAACTTTTTTTTTTTCTCAATTCTGATGTTTTTAATATTTGGATCTGTTTTTTTTCTTTTGAATTGTTCTTGATTGATGTAATAAAATCCTCTTTAATTGATCTCGATGACCCAGTTCGTTCCATTGACTGATTCATATCATCCGAAGTTTGTTGACTTGATACAAAGTCTTCACCTTTCTTTTCTTTTTGTTAGGCCTACATGGATTTTTTTGATTCATTGTGCATTTTATTGATTAATTTTATCTTTGCTTTATTCATTCAACTCAAATTGCATTTGGGTCGTCAGAATCTTTCAAAGACATTTATGATCTTTTGAATTTTTGAATTTTTTTTTATGTTCTTGATATAATATATATTTATCCATACATTGCAATATTTTGATTTCAGATGCATCATGGCGACCAAAGGGAACTCAGGGGATAATAAAACTAGGAGTTCAGTCTCAATGTGTATTGTAGTTGGTTTATGCTGTTTTTTCTACATCTTGGGTGCATGGCAGCGAAGTGGGTTTGGAAAGGGTGATAGTATTGCTTTAGATATCACCAGACAGACACATTGTAGCATTCTCAACAATTTGAATTATCAGACGAGTGGTGATGCTGGAACAGTTGATGGTTCTGGAGCAGAACAAAAGGAGTTTATGCCATGTGATGATAAGTATATTGACTACTCTCCTTGCCAGGATCAATTGAGGGCTATGAAATTTCCTCGAGATAACATGACTTATAGGGAACGCCATTGTCCTTCTGAAGAAGAGAAGCTCCATTGCCTTATTCCAGCTCCTAAAGGGTATGCAAATCCGTTTCCTTGGCCAAAGAGTCGTGACTATGTACCCTACGCAAATGCACCTTACAAGAGCTTGACAGTCGAGAAGGCTGTTCAGAATTGGATACAATATGAGGGTAATGTGTTTAGGTTCCCTGGTGGAGGAACACAATTTCCTCAAGGGGCAGATGCCTATATCAATCAACTTGCTGCTGTGATCCCCATGGACAATGGTCTGGTTAGAACTGCATTAGATACTGGATGTGGGGTAAGTAATTATACAATAGGTTCTTATACTCCTTTATAGTCGTTTTTCTTCTTTCTTCTGCATTGCATTCATACAGCCAGTCTCTTCACTCTCTTGATGAACTGCAATTATTTCCTGGCTTTTATGCTCGCCTAATTGTCACTGTTGCTGTTTGTTTGGTTTTTGTAATCTTGTGTATTTCATTTGATTAATTGCCTTGAGTGGTGCTTAGGTTGCAAGTTGGGGTGCGTACCTTACCAAAAAGAACGTTTTAGCCATGTCATTTGCTCCAAGAGACTCTCATGAAGCGCAAGTTCAATTTGCATTGGAAAGAGGTGTCCCAGCTGTTATCGGTGTTCTCGGAACTATCAAGTTGCCATACCCTTCCAGAGCCTTTGACATGGCTCACTGTTCTCGTTGCCTAATTCCATGGGGATCTAATGGTGAGGATACTTATTTCATTTTTGGTACAGCATTGTATAGTTTTAAGAGGCCTGGATGCCCAATTTATATGCAGAATATCAGGGTATTGTTTCACGTTTACCCCTCCAGAATATCTGGGTTTTTGAGGAACCCCTTTGTATACACCTGTTGAGTGCAATAAACAATATTTCTACTTTTTTCTTTGTTAATGTTGCTTTTGAAACTTAGGAGTTCTACAAGTTAGTTTCAGAAAACCTAATATGATTCAGAATATTACACTATCAATGCTAAATAGCGTGCAGCAAATGAATTCATAACTTCCAACAACTTCAATGTAATTAATAGTCTTAAAAATTTATTAGTTTTGGTTTGTGTTTTTTTATTTGAATATCGTACTGCAAGCTATTGGTGATGACAATCACTGATTACATCTTCATTGGACATGTTCTTTAGATGGAATGTATATGATGGAAATTGATCGTGTTCTTAGACCTGGTGGTTATTGGGTGCTTTCTGGTCCTCCCATCAACTGGAGGAACAATTACCAAGCATGGCAGCGTCCCAAAGAGGAGCTTGAGGAGGAACAGAGGAAGATTGAAGAAATTGCCAAACTTCTTTGCTGGGAAAAGAAACACGAGATAGGTGAAATAGCCATCTGGCAGAAAAGAATAAATTCTGATGCATGCCGTGGGCAGGATCCTCAGCATACAATGTGCCAATCCACAAATCCAGATGATGTCTGGTATGCTATGTTTTTAACTTTTTCTTGCTTTTAGCTTATAGGTTGAATATGTCCAGAACAAACTTAATTTTATTTCACTTTTGGAAAAAAGATGGTTACTAACCTTAAAATCATAATTTCCTTTTTTTTCACTTGGGGAGTTCTGCCCGTTAGTTCTGATTAAAGCATTGCCAGTTGCTTTTAGGAGTAAATAATAAAGAAATCCAGAAATTTGTGTACTCAGGATCAGAATCTTTTTTTTCTTAATGTCATTAAATTGAGGTACAACGTCATGACATGTTTTACAACATTTCCTGATCATGTATAGGTACAAAAAGATGGAGGCATGTGTAACTCCGTATCTTGAGACAAATGGGCCGAATGAAGTAGCTGGTGCACCATGGCTGACATTTAGAGAAAGACTTAATGGTGTTCCATCTAGAATATCCAGTGGCTCCATTCCTGGAGTATCTGTTGAAGCATACTTGGATGACAACCGTCTGTGGAAGAAGCATGTGAATGCTTACAAGAGGATAAACAAAATCCTGGACTCAGGGAGGTACCGAAACATCATGGATATGAATGCTGGAATGGGAGGTTTTGCTGCAGCTCTTGAATCTCCAAAATTATGGGTTATGAATGTTATGCCTACAATAGCTGAAAAAGATACTTTGGGTGTTATATATGAGCGTGGTCTTATTGGCATCTATCATGACTGGTAACTTTTAGGAGATCTCTCTCTCTCTCTCTCTCTTCCATCTTTGATTTTTTTGATTTTCAGTTAGCTTTTGTTGGACGAATTTTTAAGTGGAAGAATGAGATTCAAACAACCATAATCTTATAAATGTATGTATGTTCGGCCAGTGGAAACTGCATGAGAGGCAAGAGCATAAATGACATGGAGTATACGTTGCAATGTTGTCTTTTACTTTTCTTGCCCTGATCCATGAAAAGATGAGGGAACATAAGATAAAGGAGGAAAAAAGAGAAGGAAAATAAATATCATCATTTACATTGATATTAAGTGGTGTCAAAATTGATAGCTACATAAGCAAGAAAATGAAGTTTAAATTGACATATTGACCTAGAAAATGGTGGCTTTAGCAGCTATGCTTGTCTACGCTCTTCTTCTTGGTGAGGAGAATTGCCACAAGAAACTTGACTTTCATATTTGAACTAGATGCTACGTCAAGTTGGCCTTATTTGGATCTTGCTAGCTTCGGGGAGGGGTAATTCCTGTTAAGGCTTTTTCTGATTTTTATGCAATTTAAATTGCCATTATTATCATAGTGCCGATATAAGAAAATGAAGGTATTGGCTTTTAGTAAAGATTTCTTTTTTTCTTTGGATTACCTATATAACTCTATGGTTGAAGAAATATAGTTTAGGTATGATTATACTGCGACTACTTTATTTACAGTGTTTTTTTTTTTTTTTTATATCTTACTAGGTGTGAAGCCTTCTCTACATACCCAAGGACATATGACCTCATCCATGCAAATGGTGTTTTCAGCTTGTATAAAGATAAGTAAGTTTTTGCTTCAAAAAAAAAAAAGATAAGTAAGTTTTCTTTACTGTTACTTTGTACTTTTGTTCTATTTAGGACATTGACCTCATAAAAAAGAAAGAAAAAGGCTGTAGCATGAGTACAAGGAACTATGTAGTTGATTCACCCGTTTTAGATTCAATTCAATATCTAACCATCAGTTATAATTGGCTTTGATTGTGGAAGATTGCAATATGCTGTTTAGCTTTAATGATATAGGCCTTTTAGATGGCTTAATTGTTGGTTCAGATTTGCCTTGGACCCAGAGATAGGCCCTTGGTTTAGCTTGCTGTGGGGACCTATAACTAGGAAGTACAAGAATTTACTGTATTAATATGTTTCAATACAGGTGCAACATGGAAGATATTCTTCTGGAGATGGATCGTATTTTAAGACCTGAAGGGACAGTCATATTCCGGGATCAAGTGGATGTGCTGATCAATGTGAAGAGAATTGTTGGAGGAATGAGATGGAATACAAAAATGGTGGATCATGAGGATGGTCCACTTGTCTCAGAGAAGGTGTTGTTTGCTGTCAAACAATATTGGGTTGCTGGAGATAACAACAGTACGTCTTCACTGTGAAGAGGAAAGACACTACTGAAACTGCACTGCAATTCTATCTGGAAATGCCACTTTTTTTATGATTCAGACCCAACAAATTAATCTTCTCACACATTGGCCAATCTACGATTAGCAAGGCCAGCATCAACTGTGGCTTATGCATTTTTTGTTTATTAGTTTGTGGTCTTTTGAGTTAGATATAGGATACAGTAGATCATTTATACTTGCAAAGTCTCATGGCATTACAGTTCTTTCTGTTACAAATCAATATGTTCTTTTTCTCTTTCTTTTCCTTTTGCAGTCTGTAAAGAAATTTTGAGGTTTATATATATCTATATGATTTCAATATTCTTGAATGAGGCATATGAAGAAGCCTTTCTGTGTTTTCTTGACCAACCGGTGCTTTTTAGCTGCCTTAGATATTGTAATTCAATGACTACTGTTGATATGTTGAACATAAATAATCAGATTCAATATCAACAGTTTTACTTCATTACTAATAATTTAATGATCAGAGTACCTGTCTCATCTTTTAAGATGGCAAGATGGTACTTATCTCTTATTGTAACATGGCAAAACATCCCAAAACTTTTCCAAACTGGAAAAAGAAAAAAGGAATAACCCTAAACTATTCATAAACTAATAAAAAGGGCATATGGACAAAAGTTTAAGGCCATTATAATATATTGATTGGACCCTTAATGTCCCATTAATTGCAAGCCACTTGTTAACTATGTTGGTGTCCATAAAATATTGGGGGATCATAAGGTCACGTGGCCAGTGTCTGCAGATTATCTCACTCTCCTTGAACAGTAATCTGCATTAAATTGGCTGTTAGCACATAACAATCCAATAATCTCAAAGATTATGGCCTTGACACAAAAAAGAAACCAAGGAACAAGCAGCAGTACTAAGCACATCTCACCTACTGAGGCAAGAAAGGCGACCCATCATTAATCAACCTGCCTCCAAAGAAGGTAGGACCACATATCATCCTAACATTGCAGCCCCCCACAAGAAGTCCTCATCTATAGAATTTGCCTCTCAAGGATCTATGCTATGATATGTCATGCATTACTCTTCAATCTCTCAAATCCAAACTCTGTTATATCAGTTTCAAAACACTATCTGCGGCCTTTTTAAGCTTGTCCTGACTCAATTTGGTGACTTAAAAAATGCTTATTTCTTGCTAGTTTTTGCTATTCTTTACTTGTAGTAGGATCCCATATAGCTTCTTCTTAATTTTCTTCTACATCTAGCTTCTCTTGAGCTATGGATGGTGAAAGCAAGAGCAGTGATCTTCGCGATCTCCGTGATGCCTCCTTTTCTTATCTCACTTCAGCACAACAGAACTTTGTTGTTAAGCTGACAGAATCAGCTCAGCTTCCTCATCCTGACATAACCTTAAAACAAGAAAATTTTACTATTCCAAGTAACCTGGAGAAACCTAAAGCTGAAGGGGGCGAAATCAGTGTGTTTGGTGCTGAGAAGTACTTCAACATGAAGATTGAAGGTGATCAAACCTCAGGAGCCATTGATGCTAATGCAGGCAATAAGTTTGTGCATGAGCATACAATACAACGATCAGTTGATCTTCACAGGATGAGATCAAAAGGCAGGTTAGGGACTCCAAGTGTAAGTTCTGTATCAAGCTGGAATAGCCAAACTGCCTTATTACCAAATTCCGGGAGAAAATTAGTTCATACCAGGCAAAAGAGAGTGAATGAGAGATGGTTCTTTCCTGGTTTTGCTTGTAAAGGTTCTTGTTCTGATGACAAATCTGTATATATTGATAAAAATGTTACTCATAGGGAACTTCAAATTGCTCACAACTCTATCATGTTAGATGGAAGAAAACAGTCTGAATCAAGATTCCTGGCGAAAGATGATCAGTTTCTTCGTGGCAAAAGTTTTGAAAAGACGCATATTGGTTCAAAAAGAGAAGACTACTTTGTACTGCCAACAGTGAATTCAGGGGTGCAAAGCTTACAAATTCAGAACCTTCAGAAACAAAAGACCCTGGCAGAAGATCCCAGGAAATCACTTGAAGTGTTCGGTTCTCATAAGATACAGAAGGAAGACATAGCATCAAACTTAGAGAGGAAACTTTCTGTGCTAACTTGGGATGCCATTCCCTTTCCAAAAGCTCAAAACCTGCCATCAAATTCTGCTAGCAGCCAGATATATGAAGACAAAGAAAGTGATGCAAGTTCTGATCTTTTCGAGATAGAGAACATTTCCTGCAGTACACAACCGATATACACCAAGCAAACTTCTGATGGCATGTCTGGCTGTATGACTCCCACTAGTAGGTATCAGCCAAGTGAAACCAGCATTGAGTGGAGTGTTGTAACTGCCAGTGCTGCTGATTTCTCTGCTGTTTCGGATTACGTCAAAAAGAAACCTGCAGAGATTAGTACAAATTCTTCTGGTTCAACATCAACACCTAGAATCAGACGCCCAAATAGTCTATTGGGGTGCAAGAGTCAGAAAGCTGTAGAAGTTGCTGAAACTGCATATAAGAGAAATGACAAGATGAAGCCTCACTTGCACCATCAGCACAGAAGGTCATTAGATAATAACAACTCCATGCAAATAAGGAAGTTGCCAGGGGATTCTAAGGTGAAAGATTTTGATTTCCTTTAATTGCTACATGCTCTCCATTAGCACTAGTGCATCTATAATGGAAAGATTTTTATTTTCCAGGTGAAATTTAGGGCTTTTTGTTTCTTTTAAGAATTCCATATAAGATATTAAATCATCTTCTTGAAAAGTGATATTTACAAATAATAATGTTATCTATGGAACCCAAGAGTACCTAATTTCGGAGAATATATGTCTTTTGGAGAGATTTTGCTCCCTCATAGAGTCCATCTTACTCGATTCAGACTTGTCATGCGCGACTATAGAATATTAGAAATAATTATCAATAAATTAAAAAAATAAATAAATAACTACTCTTCTTCTGTTCAGTGACTTAGCAAATTAATTACAAGCTTTTTATCCACATGTTTTATGTCTAACAAAGGCAGAACAGCACAGAAACATGGAAAGTGAATCTTGATTTAGGTATGTTGATTGGACATAGAAGACACAAGTTAAGTAAACCACGCACAATTGACCACTCTTGTCTAAACCCAATTCGTTTTTTCACTTCCAAAGAATTTATTCTTGTTCTCTTGATTTACAACTAAAGGGGTCTTTCATGTTTTTGGACCTTCCCATCAAATACCTGAACCAGAATAAAGTTTTATGTAGCCACCTTTGCCTTACTTGAGAGACTACAGATCTAAGAGTTGGGGCTAGCTTGTATCTATTTTTATCTCTAAAACAGAAGGTCCCTACAACAGAGGTCATGTATGCTAAAGTAACATACATTTGGAATCAACTTTAGCCCTTAACTTTTGCCTTTTTCTGCTCAAGTTCTATAAAAGAATCCACCTTTAGACTTTAAACAACATTTTGTATTTTGGAATTACTCAAAAAGCATTCTTTTAGATATGTTTCTTTTAAAGAACATACACTAAAAATATCTACAAAAGTAGTTTTTAATTGTGGGGGTGAATAGCATTTATCCATTGATAAAGTGTGAACAAATAAATTGTAACATACAATTGGACCTTGGAGGACAAAATTATGTCTTTCCTTTGTGATTGCTAATACACTAGCTATATAAAGGCTCCACCTATTAGACAGTCAATAAGTCAACATTTCTGCTTGTCCTCAATTTTTTTTGAAGGTTTTATATCACTACTTGCGGCATGAATAGTATCGGTTTGTAAAAATATTTTTTTATAATATCTTTTAAAAATAGTCATCACTGAATTAATGAAACGGTATAATTACGTTCACACATATTTCATATCTTTTAAAAAAGAAATCATGACCATGAATATATATTAAAATTTCTCATAATCTAACAATTGAAACTTCTAAATTAATAATCATTTACTATGTTTGAATCTCACTTAAATTTAGCCAATATTTAATTTGCATTACTAATTAGTT
>CATIWK010190360.1:0-14698 GCA_949634005.1 Mallotus japonicus
CACAACCTTGCAACATATGCAATAGGTGTGATTCAACAAGTTAATTCCAAATCGAAAGGATCTTCAATTTTGGCAGAGATAGCATCTTCACCAAATGCGGAGGATATGTTGTATAGCTTACGAGTCCAATTTCTAAGCGTGGTGCCTAATCCAATTTTCGGTTTTGACACACATAACAAAATTCTATGCGACAGAGAGGCATACGGTCACTGGTTGCAGAAACCAGAAATACCGAACATGTATTACTATAATTTCATAGAGTGCATCAGGTGCATTATTGATGTTGAGATGTCCACACTTTTGTATCATTCACAAGTCTATTAAGATAACACCGTTGGTGTTAGCACATTAGGTTAGAAGTGAAATGTACTGCGTCATATATGACATTAAGTTATGCGATATGGTAATGTACTGCTGCACATCAAATAACATAGACAGCATAAAAAAAATTTGCTATTTTTTTCAATTATTGCACGTGTTCTGAATTTTTTTTTTTCATTATCTCATACCAGGAATGTATTATGCAATGCTTTGCATAACTAAAATGTGAGTACTAACTTCGTAATGGTTTACGAAATGCATGAAGTATAGTATAATTATGTCATTTTTGTTTCATATAAATGACAAATGTAATACAATAACAACATTCAACAAACATCATAGTGAAATAATTTTCACATATATCAGAACCAACCATTATACAAGTTCAATAATAGACAATCCACCGCTTGGCAACTCCACTTATTTTGCCTTCAACATGGAACAAACGTTGTCCCTTGCACTGTTCTTTGGGTGATTGAACTATTTCAGAACCAAATGCTCGCACATTGTCCGTGGGGATGCCTGCATGGTTCAACATGTAACATCTCAGTATGCATCATTATAGTAACTTACTCACGTTGTACTTCAATGACGATCAATTCAATATAATGCATTTCTTTCTTTTTTTTTTTTTTTTTACACTACTGAATGACAGCAGATATACTGTGTGGACTTTAGAATTCGAGAGGAATATTTCACAATACGTATCATGAGAAATGTGTTCACAGTCTCATTTCCTAACTGCTATCACACTTTAATGTTCTATGTCAAACACATTGAAGTCTATATATGTGCATGCCACATAGGCACCATGAATCGGTGTGCAAAATAAATATATATATATTAAGAATTGATACAACTTACTGTGTTCGGCAGGTCTGACAACCAATGTCCATCCCAGATTCAATACCAGCAAACATTCTAATGCCACAACTGAAACTGATCAAACAAGTAGTTCATACCAAATAGCACATGTCATATGTAAAGTCACTAAAACATTTTGCAAACTGCAAAACTCATTATATGGTCTCCAGACTTTTCGAATTTCCATTTGTCATTAATTAATTATTTTGATGAATTAAGTCCCTCAACTTTATTTTTCCATCTATTACATTATTTTTTCATGGTGAATTCCAAATTGAAGATGTTGTTGTTTTCTATTGAATTATAAAAGCATATCTCAATACAAAACGAAACAAATTATATAGAAGAAACATGCATCAATTGGTATAGTTCAGAAAATAGACTGCAGGGATCTGAAATTCTTGGACAAGTAACTAAGTGCACATTTGAAAGATACACAGTACATGACAAGAAAAAGAAAGGTTTACTTCTCATCAACACAAGATCATAGATCTTTAACTTCCAAGAATCTTTTCATGGCTCATAAAATTTGGAAATAACCCTTATGTTCTTTGGACTATCTTAACACAAAATATGTGCAGACAGCAAACTTGCACAGTTGCACTCCCTAAGTTTTCATTTCAATTAAAGGAAATACTTCAATTCTCTTCTGCACTTGTTAACACACAAAAATTTATACATTATTCCTTTAACTCTGCAATTATTTTCACTCCAGATCCATAAAACGTTGACATATATAAATTTTTCTTTGAAAGGTGGAAAAAAGAATTACTAAGCTTTTCTGCTTAGAAATTCATATAGATCTACATATGTATGTGTGCTGTTTATCATCATGAGAAAGATATATCATAAAAATGAAAGAGTCAACATTGAACCAGAAGTAAACTTACAAGGTTTTTGGTCAACGTTTCAAGAAAGTTTATCCATCCCGGGACAGCTGAATATTTCCATCTAGCCCGGTTCATTCGCATCTGTAAACGTTTTTCCCGTCAGTCCACACCCCGTAGTCCAGGCATTGATCTATATAACTTTAGAATACGTACCATTAGCAATTTCTTTTCAAGATTTGCAGGAGTTTCAGGAGTTCCATTGACCTAAAGAAAGCACGAAGTCTTGCTAAATGCCAACAAGATGTGTATTCTTTTCTTATTTTATTTATTAGGCGGTCATGTGATGTGGAGCTTATGCAGATGGATTTGAGGCCCTAATTAAAAAGACTAACTAGTGATTAAGAACCCAAATAATATAGGACTAATGGTCAAATTGCCCCCTTGAACTTGCAATTAATGGACAAATAAATCGAATTTTATCTTTTCCAGTAAATAGGTTCAAAACTTTCAAATTTTAAGCCAAAAAGATCATCATCCCGCGTGTGCAACAATCACAAATTTTTTGAGGATAAAGTCTCTTGTCGCTAACAGTGACAGAAACAGTACTGACGCAGGGGTGAAAACCCCAAAAACATCTCCTCCAATTGATGACCCCCCTATATTGGGGGGTAAAAAAGGTAAGTGAAATTTTTTTAATTTTTTATAGAAACTAAATAGGTTATTTTTTAGGAACTAAATAGATTATTTTACAGAACCGCAATGTCACAGCCCGCGACATGTATCACTGTACATTTTTTAATTCAATTTCAAATCTCTTTTTTTAATCTTTATCAATTACTTTAATTAATTAATTAATTTTCTTTTTATTAACTCTTCTTTTTTTTTTTTAATCCTCTTCTTTTCTCGCCTTCCTTGGCCACCATCCACCATCCACCATCACTGTCTCTCGATCTCCACCGCAGCAGCCGCCCTCTCCACCACTGCTTCCTTTTTTTTTTTTTTTTCACACCCAACGACTTGCAAAAAAAAATCCTGCCAATTCAAACATCCAAAAAAATCATTAAAGTAGCAACATACTAACAATTGAAAATCCAAACAGTACAACAATTGAATCTCAAATCATATTTTCATATCAAGTCAATTAAATCTAAAATCATATGCACAATTACCAGCAACGATGATGGAAGGAGGCGTTAAGGTAGGGTGAAAAGCCATGACAACAGAGGTATTGACGTTAGAGGGAAGAGGTATAGGTTATTAATTTAATCAATAAACAACTGAAATTTCTAAGATTTTTGTTCACTTTCATTTTTCAAGTGAAAGAGAACGAGAGGGGACAGAATGGTTGGAGTGAATTAGTTGATAGGTGATGATGAGAGTAAGTTGGGGTGTGATGATCAGTAGTGGAGGACGTTGCAGTGGTTGGTGTTGATGGAAAGGACAACCAAGATAAGGATGATGGGCAAAAAAAAAAAAGTTTATTTTTAAATATTAGTTTAGCTTTTATTAATTTCTAAAAAATAGTATTTGAAGGGAAATTTTTGGATTACTTTGATTTTTATTTATTTTGATTTGATTTTATTTTGTTTTGTTCATCATTGGATGAAAATGTATTTTTTCATTTAGTGGTAATTATTAACAAAGTATATTTCACTTTCTAAAAATTAAAGTAACCCTAAAATGCACCATGTTTAAATTTTATTGAAACAACGAAATAGATTTTTATAAATTTATTAATAAAATATTTAACTCACTTGCTTCCCTAGGAGTTGAGTTTGTACTGCACACATTTAATTCAACTTCAATTAGGAGTTGTTTAGCCTAAAAATTGAAAGTTTTGGACTTATTTGCTGGAAAAGATAAAATTTGATTTATTTGTCCATTGATTTCAAGTTAGGGGACAATTTGACCATTAGTCCAAATAATATATGAATATACTAGGCCTCAAGAAAAGCATATAACATAAACTACTCTTTTGCTCTGCAAGACATGAGGAGGCTTTAAGGGCTTGGAGACATTAAAGGGTTTTGCAAAGAGTACGTGAAACACATAACTAATTGGCAAAAGGGCAAATAGCCATGGCAAGGCAACAGAGTCAAACTATGCTCTTCCTCTCAGTTTCCTTTGACCCCCACAGCCCACATTAATATTATAACACTACAAATAATTAATAGAGTAAAATATACATACATATGTTATGCATGGCAAATGCGACAGAATCAAACTACACACTTTCCCACTTTCCTCTCAATTTCCTTTTCTTTGCCCTCTCAATTCAGACAGACCCTTTGGTCAAAAAAAAATTCAGACAGACCCCACAGCCAACACCAACACTAAACACCAAAAAAAAAAAAATAACACCAACACTAAACACAAACGTCAACGCCGCTAGGAATAATAATAAAGTAAATGCAACAACCATCGGATGATCAACTATACATGAAACATTATTCTCATCCAAAGGTTGAGAGAACGAAAGATATATATATATATATATACGTATGGTATCTAGAATTCCTCATTGCTTCTTAGACTTCGTGATAAAAACGAATATGCTATGAGCTAACTAGCTTTACCCACCGACCTTCAAGTTCTGGACGCTTTTTTCCCTCCATTTCTCACTACTTACCCATGTTGCATATTACGTGCATTTAAAAGACGAAAAAAAAAGAAGCAGCCGCAGGAGCTTTCAAAATCAAGAAAGCTTATTTCAAAAAATCGCTCTAGCCACTTCATTTCCTCTGATTCTTGTGAACTCGCCAACTTAAATAGCTATAGCTTTGTCGATGGGGAATTGTTTATGCTTTGATTCCTCTCGATTTGGAGATGGAGTTGGTACCAAGACTGGTTAGAGCTCATCTCTCTTGTATTTCTTGTTTCATGCTAATTAAAGATTGTATCTAAAACATCGATTTTTTACAGACTTTTTCACTTTTAGCTATATTCTAACTTCCACTTACACTCCTTATGCATCTCAGTTTTCAGTGGGCTCTCTCCCTTCTTAATCCATATCATCTAACTAAGAAGCACTCACTAAATTTTGGGTTCGCTATGTACCTTAAATCAATTCAATAACTAGGTTGATTCTTAAATCTTTGAATCTAGCAAAAAGAAAAAAAAAATGTTATTTGGTTTCATTTGTTGGGAGACGGTAATTCATTGGTGCACCCCAATCCTACACAACACAGATGAAAACTAAAAACTAAACTAAACAAATAAAAATCAACCTAAACAAACAAATATTCTAAGAAAACATAATAAAATCAACCTATAGAATTAATGCAAAAACACACAATCATATATATATATATAGAGAGAGAGTTAAATATTCTAGCGGTACCCAAACTTTCACTAAGTTTCAATTTGGATACCAAACTTCGTTTTGTTTTTTTTAATGATCAAACTTTAATTATAAGATCACCGATTGGTGACCTAGTGATTTTTTAATGACATGGCAATCAGTCCAAGCATATTTAAATATATTTATTAAATTATAAAATAAATTATTAAAAAAATATTATAAATATATAACACAAATAATATTAATAATAAAATTAATAATTATATTTAATTAATATCTAATAATAATATTTTAATAATTTTAATAATAATATTTTAATAATAATATAATAATTAATGATATAATATTTAATAATAATATAATATATGAATAAAGCCTAGAGTGACGTTTAAGTTTCTATGAATTTCGTGAAACCTTATAATTGAAAAGAGAAAGAGGCAGTCTGATGCATACAAATAAAATGAAAAGAGGCTGCCTGATGCATACCCCCCTCCCCTCTCAGTTCAAAAAAAAAAAAAAAAAAAAAAAATGAAATTCAATCCAAAAAAATAGAAAGTACGTAAATTAGGGTTAATAAAAGTAAATAATGAGGTTAAATAGAATGTGGAGAGGACAATTTACTAGGCAAGTTGATTGGATCAAGTGAATATGATTGGATATGTGATGTGGCAGCTGATGTGTGGTATATGCTTAGAATATGTTTTGACCAGTTGTCATGTCATTAAAAAGCTACCAGATCACCAATCAGTGATCTTATAATTAAAGTTTGGTCACTGGAAAAAAAAACAAAATGAAGTTTAATATCCAAATTGAAACTTAGTAAAAGTTTGGGTACCACCAGAATTTTTAACCCTATGTATGTATATATGTATATGTTGTTATCGTCATAAAAACTTAATCACTAAAATTTGGTACGCTATGTAACTAAGATCAATTCAAGAACTGGGTTGATTCTCAATTCTTTAAAATTTGAATCTAGCAAAAAAAAAAAAGGCGTAATACGTATATGATCCCCTATATTTGTCACTTTTTTTCAGTTTGACACATCAACTTGTAGTTTTGTCATTTTGATATTTGAACTTAGCTAAAATGTAATTTTGAAACCCCTGTCAGCACACATGGCATGGAATAACAAATCAATATGTGTCACATCATAAGAGTTTGATTGACCAAAAACTACAAATTGAGGTGTCAAACTGACAAAAAGTGACAAGTATAGGGGTGCTAGATGCATTATGTCATCATATTAGTGCAAGCTAGTGCATTTTAGCTAATTTCAGGTGTCAAAATAGCAAAACTATAAGTTAATGTGTTAAACTGACAAAAAGTGACAAGTTCAGGGGGCCATGTATGTATTATGCCAAAAAAAATTTAAAAAAAAATTAGTCCCTTGGTGCATATACATGTTGTTGTCTCACAGAAACTTAATCACTGAAATTTGGGTTTGCTATTGGCTAAGATCAATTCAATATATAAGTTGGTGACCCCATGACAGGAGATCTTATTGCAGGACTATAAGGTGCTAGTGTTTCAACTTCTTCTTATTGCATTTTATGATAGCTAACAGATAACTTGAAACTAATGTATATGCATGGCTATGTATAAATTGTCTTCGATATTCATGCAAATGACTATAGAAATAAATCACCCTAGCTATATAGAATCTATTCTGTTGAAGTTTGTTTCATCTTGGACAAGTTCATACGGACGATGTCAACAGTGTTATGCTTTTTTTTTTTTTTTTTGCTAGACATGATACTATTTAACGTTGAGGAATTAAATGCATACATGGATGCGTTTAAAGAAAGAAAATTTCTTGGGAAAGGAGCATTTGGTACTGTTTATCGCGGAATCGTTAGTGGGAGGATGGAAAGAGACATCAATGGGCGGCAAGTAGCTGTTAAGTTATTTCGCAACAAAGACGAAAGAGCAAGAACTCATTGGCAGGTAGAATTAAAGAAAATTATTGGTTTAGTTTGCTCTTGTTCGTATTACTTAATTCTAGCAATGCTTTATCACTGTTTTTTCTTTTTTATTTTGGCCTAAATTTCCAACTTAAAATCGTCTCTATTGTTGGGTACTGAGTGCTTGCATTATTAGTTAAACTCAAATCATTATAGTCAACTATTTAACACATAATTGACCTCCTGAGGAGTCTTTGCTGGAGGAGTTCAAATTTGGCAATAATTAAATCTTCTGTGAAGGACCTGCATATGGTTATTACATGCATGCTCCCAAATATAAGGGGCATGCTAATAGAAGAGGAAGGTAAAATTAAAATACTCTTCACGGGTATGCCTACAAAACTGGCACTGGTCTAAGAAAATTTGACCACCTTCCATTATGAAACATCCTCATACAACAATTTAATAAGTCCTTACATTATAAGCCAAGTCTTTGGATTGAAATAACTCTTTTTGTTTATACTGACACTAATGAGATGCATCGTTATTATTTGGAACAAACTGCGACACTGAGTCGAACAGGGCCTACGGTTTCTCGAAGCATGCAGGTCCAAGAACATTGGAAATTTTTTTTACATGTATGATTGGATCTTGCCATTCGGCAAGGTAGATAGGGCTATAGATAGTGGCAGTAAATTCTCTCTTTTTTTTTTTTTTTTTTTTTTGGAAAAGTTTCTGCATTCAAAACAACAGAAAGCCAGGCTAATACAAAGGGGAAAGAGGAGATAACCAATCAAGATCTCCAACATAAAAACAAAACCAGTCCCGGACTGGGATTCAAGGACAGACTTTGAGAATACTTCACAAGTACTCACTTGTCTTCTTACAGTAAACAGGGAAAACCCAGAAAAAACAAAACTATCAAAAGAGACTACACAAATTATGAATAAACCTGAGTCTTTATTGCACTATGTGACTCTGCAAAACCAAAACCTCTAATATTCAGTTAGGAGCTGCCGAAGCCATCTGGATGTCCCTTTTGATCAGGTTACCCAGTTCCTTTGGGTATGCGATTGTACCAACCATTTCATTTTTTGATAGCCAGTGGGCAACTTGGTTCGCTTCTCTTCTGATGTGGTTAAAGGTCAGTCTCTGAGTCGTCATTGCTGCTTTTCTGGATTTGATTTCTTCTATTGCTGCTGCATATTCCCATTTGATGGAGTCCTTGTGGTTATTGATTGCTTCTACGATTTCTTTTGCGTCTGTTTCTATAATTGCACTGACTACTGCATGGTTGGAAATAAATCCGACTGCTTCTCTTACTGCCAATGCTTCTGCAACCGCCGGTGAGCTGCATTTTGTCTTGACCACCTATGCTTGAATAACCTCACCTCTGTGATTTCTACTGACAAAGGCTAGTCTAGTCTCCCCAGTTTGCTCTTGCTGTTATATGCTGCGTCGCAGTTGATTTTGATTTGGCCCCTCTCGGGTTTTTACCACTTGCTTGGCTCCATAGTTGCTTGCCTTTGGGATTGCTCAGAATTTTGGTTTTCAACCAACACCTCTACCAATTCTTCCCACTGCATTCTGATTCTATTCAACACTCGTTCTAGACATGGACTTTCTTTCTGGAATACCACTTCATTTATGTGTTTCCAGATTTGCCAGCAAACGATGGCCATCAATTCCTCTCCCAATACTGTTTCTGTGGCTTTCATCATGTTATGACTATCTCTCCACCATATTGGAAATGATTGGAAACCAATTTCCTCAGGCTGGTATGACAAGGGGAGCCAAACCATATCTTTCTCGCCTGAGGACAGAAAAACAACAAGTGTTCCAGCGATTCCTCATGGTTAAGACATAGTGGACATGTTATATCATTTGTACAGCTCCTCTTTGCCAAATTTTTCCTTGTAGCTAGGGAATCTTTGGTGCATCTCCAGATGAATAATTTTATCTTTGGGGGGATTTTTAGCTGCCATATAGATTGCCATGTAGCTTTGTCCATATTTTGTGATGTTCCTTGCAATTCATGTTGCTGTTTTTTTCATCATTTTGCTTGAGAAGACAGTAACCTGATCTCACTATGTGTTACCATTCTTATCGTAGTGCCAAACTAGTCTATCCTCTCTTTCTAAATCTATAATCGGTATCCTTTCAATTGCTCTTAATTCTGGCTCCTCAAACAGACTCTTGAGAACATTCATCATTCATCTCTTCTGGTAGGGGCATATGAGATCCGCCCACCCTTCTGAAGTTAGTGTTCTGGGGATTTTTGGATAGGATTCTGAACTGTGGAAGCTCTGGGACCCATCTATCTTCCCAAATTTTAACATTTCTGCCCGAATAGGTATTCCACCTGCCTCCTTCGACGATCAAATCTCTTCCCTAGAGCATGCTTGACCATATCCATGATGGGCGATTGCCTCTTCGAAAGTTGTGTGAGGGAAGTAACTGCTTTTTAGAAGTTTTGCACTTAAAGAGTCTGGATTCTTCATCAATTTCCAGCTTTGTTTTGCTAGTAGCGCAGTGTTAAAGAGATGTAACTCTCTAAATCCCAGACCACCTTGTGACTTTTTCCTTGTAAGGGTCTTCCAGGCTACCCAGAAATTTTCTTCCAGGCTACCCAGTAAATTCTTCTGAGACATAAATCAAATATGTATATTGGCTGAAAATTTTTGAATTACAGGCCAGTTTTGCTCATGCAAGTTTTCTACACAGCAGAGTAAAAAGGGTATAGTGCCTATGCCAAAATAATAATAGTAATAATAATAATTGGCTTGTATGTTATTTCATGAATTTTTTTAATAATCCACTCTTTACGAATGCAATTAGGATGGTGCTACATATGATTTACTTGTCTCATTAATTGAAGGAAAAAGATAAGCGTCGCGACTAGTGACGCTTAGGGGTGTAATCGAGCCGAGTCGAGTCGACACACTGCCAAGCTCGAGCTCGACTCGACTGTCAAACTCGAAACTCGAACTCGACTCGAACTCGATCGAGTTCTTCTTTTTGAAGCTCGAGCTCAACTCGATTAAAGAATTTATATATTCGAGCTCGACTCGGCTCGACTCGATTAATTAAATAAAATTTTTAATTTTTTAAAATTATATGTTTTTAAAATATTTAAACTCGAGCTCGAACTCGACTTGGTTAGCAAATATATATTTATAATTATATTAAAATAAAGGGTAAAATAGTAAATATATTAAACTCGACTCGAATTCGATAGGCTCGATTAAGCTCGCGAGCCTATCGAGTCACATATTTAGGAGCTCGAGTTCGACTCGATAGTTTACTCGAGTAACTCGAGTAGCTCGAGCTCGAGCTCGACTCAACAATCATCGAGTCGATTTCGAGTTTTTTTCGAGTCGATCCCGAGTAGCTCGCGAGCAGGCTTGGCTCGATTACACCCCTAGTGACGCTACAGTGCGTCGCTAGCTGCGACACTTTTACTAAAATGCCCTTTGCCTTTATTTTTTTTCTTTTCATTATTTAAAAAAAAATTATAAGCTACAGGTTTTTAAACCTTTACACGACGGTTTCATCCATGTGCAACTTAGGTTTTATATTAAAAAAAAAAATTCAAACTTCGGGTGTTTAAATCCTTGCACGACGGATTCACCGGTGTATAATTTAGGTTTTAGATTAAAAAAAAATTACAAACAATGGGTATTCAAATCCTTGCACGATGGATTTACCCGTGTACAACTTAGATTTTAAATTTAAAAAAAATTAAATTTTCAAAAAAAATAAAATTCAAAAAAAAAAAAAAAGTAAAGACAAGATGGGCATAAAGCCCAACTGCGACAAAGGATGCATGTCGCGGTCCTCAATTGAATTGATTGTGTGCATGTAATTTTTGTAGGCTTTATTTACCTTCATCTGTTGGGCTTAGGTTTCATATTAGATTGCTCTATGGAGCAACCTCATTTTTTGGAGCCTGTGCTAATTTAGCACAATGGGGCTCGATGGACATGAAGTTTGAGGAGTTTCGAGTTTATTTTCTGCTTCTTACAGCACTAATACTAATGTGCTAACATTCTAACCATTTAATCTGGTAAAAGAAAATCTCATTAAGATAAACTGTGTTATATATTTTCTATAAAGAAAAATCACATTACTGGTTAAAAGTGATCTAGTGATTACTTTTCTCTAAAAGTAAAGTGAAAGGTTTAAATAGCATTCATTATAAGGGAAAAGGTTTAAATTCTGTCATTCACATTGATTTGTCAATATTTAAGTCACTTTACTTTCCTATTTATCAATAAAAAAATATAAATATTTTACTTTATTTCTTAATCTATAATGATAAATGTAATTTTTCAGCTGAATACTGTTACAAGATTTTCGATGCCGAAATTAAACTTTTGGAAGAGTGGACTCGGCTTTTAGTGAAAAATGAACTCTGTATATGATGGATATGGAACAAATTTTTTCCATCACATCACCTTATTTCATAGAGTTAATATATTTAGGCTCCGTTTGTTTCATGGAAAATATTTTTCAGAGAAAACATTTTCTAGGAAAATATAATATTTTCTGATATTTGGTTGCAATATAAAAAAACAGTTGGAAAATATTTTCTAGTGTTTGTGTACACATACATATATATATATACACATAGGTGTGTATACGTGTATATATATATATACATATATGAATATATGTATGTATAGGCTCCGTGTTTTTTAAGAGTTGGTTTCAGCTTCTCCCAAAACGGGAAAACATTTTCCTCAAAAGTTAACTTATTTTCCTTTAACTTATTTTCTATTGATCATCAAAACACTGAAAAATAGGAAAAATATTTTCCAGAAGAATATTTTCCGTGAAACAAAAGGAGCCTTAGAATATGAAAATATTATTTGTAGCAGGCTGCAAAAAATCTAAAAAACAATACTACCCTCCTAGTCATGAGGGCAGTATTGTCAAAAAAAAAAAAAAGATGTTTGTCTGTAGTGACTCGTTACACACTGTTCATGTAGCATGCCTACGTATAACAGTGCTCTTTAGAATATCTGTCTTAATTGCATTCTATGTTATGTTTGAATTAATGTTGAATTTTATATCCCACATTTAATATATTTCTTTTGTTCGCGTGTCTAATGCTTTATCCGAATGTTCAACGCCCGTCCTTTTGTCCGAATGTCGTGCCTTGAGCATTAGTTCCGAGCCTTGAGATTAATGTTCGTCTTTGGGTTCTTTGAGTCTTATTAAAACCTATCAATGCTATGAGCTCTTAAACTTTATCAAGGCTCATCAATATATAAGTTTTATTTTAATATGAAGATTATAATCATTATATAATTTAAGTATTAATGAATTATATAATAGAGAGGCAGTTCTCCATTTCTTTTATTAATAACGGTAGAATTCGAACCCTACATCTCAAGATACCTTAAAGAAGAGTTACCATTTAACTATTTTCTCATTGACTTCTTAAATAAGCTTTTGAGTCTTATTGGCATTCATCTAAGCACCCGAATAAAATATATTTTAACTTCTTTGTTAATCTATATAAAAAAAATTTAATAATATTTGCATAATTGGTTTTATTAAAATTGATATACTTAAAATATTTTGTTAACGCAGATAGTTGAGTAGCTTAAACGGAATTTTTTTTTCTATGACATTAACAAGGTGAGTTTAATTTACAATTATTGCAAGAGTGAAACTTCTCTCTTAAATTAAAAAAAAAAAAAAAACAATTTGTTAATTTCAGCAATAATCTATCTCTATGTAGCATATGATGATATTGGTTTATTTTTCAGGCTGAAAAAGATTACTTACCCCAATTACTACATCAGAATATCATTAAATTGATTGGCTATTGTGAAACTCCAGAAAGGTTCTATCTTATTTATCCATTCATGAAAAATGGAACCGTCTTGAGTAAATTAGTAGGTAATCTCCAATTTTATGTTCAGATTCCTACAAAAAGAAGACAATTGTTTGTTATAATAATAATAATAATAATAATAATAATAATAATAATAATAATAATATCTATGGTTTTTACTGTTATTTTTTGCCTTACTATTTATAGGTCTTGACTGGAGAAGAACCCTGAAAATTATGAAGGGGATAGCAAGTGCAATTCTGATGCTACATGGCCAAGAGCCTCCACTCATCCATAGAGATCTAAAGCTGGACAATATTTTGTTGGATAAGGTTAATTAATTATATGCATTTATATATAACAGAAACCTGATAAACATATAATAGCTTACCACATTAATTTCATGAATTAACCACTGAATACTACTATACCTGAACAGGATTTTACTCCGAAATTAACTGATTTTGGTATGGTTACTCCAGAGGAAGTAAATTCACAATCAAGTAAGTGTTTCACAAACATTGCAATTACTTTTACTTTCATCTATCTTACTACACATGAGCCACCAGTTCAAGTACAAAATACTATTGTAATCATGTAAATAATTAGACATCCAATTGGTAATTGCAATAACTCAATTATAAAAATAGAACACTATCGATTGAGTTATATCCCCTGAGTCAAGTGAAGCTTGCATGAAAAGTCAAATATGTTTTATTCTTTATTCACAATAGTTATAATTATGAAAGGAAATATCAATTTAAATTGAATATATTCAAAATAATGTTACTGTATCAATTATGATTAGTAATTTTTCATTATAATAGACCGAACATAAAAATAAAATATACAAAATTATACAATGTCTTTCAAAAAAACTCCAGTGATTAATCATATTATATTAATAGTAAAAGTTAATTATTTTGTCATCATCAGGAACAATGCCAGATGATATTTACAGTTTGGGGGTGATAATATTGCAATTGATAATGAAACAAGAGAATGCTTCATTGCCTGGAGTTGGATTTTGGCACATAAGCGATTGGGCAAGCAGAATTTACTTGCAAAATAAACACGTAGTGCATTTCGCATTAACAAACGCAGGATGCTTCAAAAGAGATGCCATTGCTGTAACAGAGCTTGCATTGGACTGTGTGAAGGCTAAAGAAACTGAGCGCCCAATCATTGCTGAAGTCATGCTTAGACTTGCAAATTTAAAAGGCAAAAAAGGAAACTAATTACCATTCCGAAAATGAATTATGTATTCAAGTTGTACATATATATATATATATATTTTTTGTATGCTATATAGCCACCTTAGCAAACTTTTGGAATTTTTTCATTTTATCATAAGATTTTAATTTAAGATGCAGTTATGTATGAGGTATATATAATTTTATGTCGTAGTAACATCTGTTGGTTCAAGTAATAATGAGTTTGAATTCCCTTAAATAAGATTCCAGGTTTGAATATTAGTATGGAGAAAATAAGTATTAAAAGAGTTTTATCTCCTTGTAAGTCCACCTGAGTCGGATTTCAAATTACTTAGTCTTGTAACTACAAATATCGGGAACATTAGATGCCAAAAAAAGTGCTGACTAGGACTTAATTGAAAAAGTAAAGTACAATCTGA
>CATIWK010190362.1:0-12257 GCA_949634005.1 Mallotus japonicus
AGAAATCTGTGAAGTGGAAGCTAGAATATGCTTCATTTTTTAATTTTTATTATTGTTTTTACATTCTAAAAATAAACAAAATATTATTTACAAATTTTTATTTTATTTTTATCTTTACATTAAGGAAAAATTACTGTATCTCCCTGTATTTAGGCCTAATACACTACTTTATCCTTAATATTTTAAAAATACATTTATTAGTCATTCTATTTTGCTCAGTTATACTCTTTAGTTATTCTGTAAGGACTTTTTGACAGTCAAACAAAAAAAGAGTGGTCAAATAAGGAAAATCGAATAGAAAAGTTAAAATTACCCTTTTTTGAATTGCTAAAACACTCAGTTCAAAAAAAAATTGAGAGAACACCGTGCTCTTCTCCCACACTGTGGCCTCTCCCTGCAACCCACGATGCCGCCTCTCCTTTTCCAGAAACTAACACCACAAACAACCATTGTTGCCTCTCACAACTAGCGCCGCCTCCTCTCGCTGCCACCCAATCACTATTGTCTCTCTACCGTAACACCACCAACACCAACAAACACCATCACCTCCTCTTGCTTCTTTTTCACCGGCGGCAACATCAAGAGAGAAGAAATCAGGTGCAGCAGAATCTGCACTTAACCACCATCTGCACTTAATCACCACCACTCGCCACCATCACCACTCAACACCACCACGTCGACACCACTCAACAACATCATTGCTTACACCATTATCATCACTCACTATCACCCAATCACTTAATTTTTTTTTGTTCCCTCAATGTTAGCTCTGTTCCCTTCTTCATTATTTGTCTACAAGCCAATCCAAAACCCTAATCATAACCTTAAAGCTCAAATCTTTAAACCCCTATTTAATAGATTTCATTGTTATTTTGAGCTTCGAGCGGAAAGGGGTATTGAATTTGAGACCAGGAGTGTTTTTTTTGCCATGAAAGTGCTAAAGGTAGAGACTTGGGTGTATTGGCTGGAGCTTTGTACAAGCAATCAAAAGGGACATTAAAGGTTGTTGATGCTATGTGTGGGTGTGGAATTTGATCTTGCAAGTACCTAATTGAAGCGAAAGCTGATTTGGTATTAGCAAATGATGTAAATGATGAGTACAAAGGGATTATTGTTGGGAATTTGAAGCAAGTGGAAAGGGGTTTGGAAATTGCAGGGCGAGAGTGTATTGTTGATGACAATGGTGATCTTCAGGTGGCTGTGTGCTATTGCTAAATGATGGTAGTGCTATGTGGTGGTAATCAATTTTGTTTGCAATGTTGTTGATGATAATAGTGTAGGCGGTAAAGGTGGTGCTAATGGTGGTTTTGGGCCACTTTAGTGCAGTATTGTGTGGCGATGTTGCCTGTGGTGGTATTGAGTGATGCTAGTGGTGTTGTTCAGTGGTGATGATGTTGCTGTTGATGGTGGTGGTGGTGGTTGATGATGGTGCCGACGGTGGTGAATGGTGCAGGTCATGGTGAATGGTGCAGATGATGGTTTAGCAGGGATGAAGTAATTAAAAAGAGGGCTATTTTTGTCTTTTCACAACCATTTAACGGAAATAGTACCTAAAGGACTTTTTAATTTATTTCACCAAAATAAAGGGATTAAAAAATGTATTTTTAAAATGTGAGGGATGAAATAGTGTATTAGGCCTAAATACAGGGAGGATACAATAATTATCCCTTACATTAATTGGGGGAGAGAAAACACAAGTTGGGGACATGGGGTGGTGAACTCGAGACCCAACAGGTACCTTTCTTATCAGTTTAAAATTTTTTTATTTATGACTTTATTTTCTAATCGTGGCATACTGGCGAAATTCCCTCTCTTGAATTCAATATATTTATAGTGGTAAATTTGACAAAATAATATTCATCATTGAACTTAGATTGGAAACTTTTTTTACAGAAGATGAAGTAAACCTTTAATTATGAATTCACAAAAAAAAAAATAAAAGAAATAATTTGTTATAACACAATTTAAGTAAATTATATGATATTATAAATAATTATTGGATCAGTTAGTAGGAGACTGTTCTCGTTTAAGTGACGTATAAGGTTCAAACCGTGACGCATACAGTCACATTAAATAGTTGTTAAGAGATTTTTACCGCTCTTATAATTATATCCGAATTGAATTGGATTAGTTAAAGTTCAATGAACTACGAATACCAGTAGGCCAAACCCAAAAATTATATGATATTATTCATGATATATCTCCAATATGACAATAAAATATCTCTCTCTTTCATGATACACATATCTATATATATATATATATTTTTTTTTTATTTACTATTATGAAATTAAAAAATTTATTATTTACGTGTGAAATATGTGATTATTTACTAATTTGTATAAAAAGACTCAATGTTGCATCAATGTACTAAATTTAATTAAATTTATGAAACAATTATAATTTAATTGAAAAAATTCAAAAGAAAACTACACGAGTATATAATATTCTTTATTTAATTTAAATAATAAAAATATTTTGATTTAATATGTAATTCAATTGAGACTGTGTAAATATGATACTTTACCTAACAACAATTTAACAACCATATCTTAAGATTTTATTCTCCAATTATGTTTGAATTAAAACTCAAATTTCATGGAACTTGACTAAAAAAAAAAAAACATGTATTGGGCCTTACCGTTAAGAAAGAGACAATGACCAGAAGCAACCCCAAAAGCCAGATAAACAAAACAGAATATAAGTAAACTCGCAAATTGTATCATGGAACGCTGTCCATGATATTGTGTGTGCCTCATATTATATCATGCTCGTATTTTTTTTTTTTGCACTTCTGTTCTTCTTTTTTTGCACTATCTTCTTCTTCTTCGTTTCTCACACTCTAACCTTTTTTTTTTTATCTCATTCAAATCAAATTTGAAGATTTATGTATTTTTGGTTCTCGATTCTCATTCACTGCATCTTCTTGTTCTTATCCTTCTTCTTCTTTCCTCACCATTGATGCAATCTCTGAGTTTTTTTTTTTTTTTATCTCATTGAAATCAAATTTGAAAAGAAACAAGATCAAGAAACAAGAAGCAAAAAGGTAAGCCAAGAGACAATAACAAGATCAGTGTACACAACTGCTCTTTCTTCTTCTTCTTTTTCTTCCTTTTCTTCTTCTTCTTCTTCTTATTCTTTTTGTATTTTTTAGATTGGATTTTCATTGATTTTGTTGTATTTTTTTAGTTTGTACATATAAATTCATTAGTTGTAATGGAAAGATTCATATGTTGTTGATTGGAAGTTCATGTGTTATTAAATAAAGATTAAATTAAATGTGAACCTGCAGTAAACATCAATGAATTTGCTGCAAATTTATTATTTTTGACCTGCAAATTCATTGATCTTCACCTGCATATTCATTTGAATATGTAGGCAAATGTTAAATAAAAATTAAATTGAATGTGAACCTACAGTAAACATCAATGAATTTGCTGCAAATTCATTGATCTTCACCTGAAAATTCATTGATTTTCACCTGCAAATTCATTGATTTTGACCTGCAAATTTTGTTTACCTGCATATTCATTTGAATCTGTAGGCAAATGTTAATGAATTTGCTGCAAATTTATTGTTCTTTACCTGTAAATTCATTGATCTTCACCTGCAAATTCATTGATTTTGACCTGCAAATTCATTGATCTTCACCTGCATATTCATTTGAATCTGTAGGCAAATGTTAATGAATTTGCTGCAAATTCATTGATCTTCACCTGCAAATTCATTGATTTTGACCTGTAAATTCATTGATTCTCATGAACATACAAATGAAGATCAATGAACTTTATTGTCTTGATCAATTAACCTATTAATTACTACAAGTATAAAGATAAATTAACTAATTAAAACAAAGTTTAACACAAAAAAAAGGACATTTTAATGTGAAAAAAAGTTTGACGCTGCAAATAAAAAAGAAGAAGAAGACTTGGAGTTGGAAACTTAGAGTTAGAAGTTCAATGACTGTTCAATAAATAAAAATTAGAGCTGGAAAGAAGAAGAAGAAGAAGAAGAACGAGACCTGCGCATAAAAAAAAAGCGCGCTTTTATTATTCACACGTGTGATGACCCTTGGTCCATAATGCAATATGGACAGGGGTCCATGATATAACAATTGGAGTAAACTGCCCAACGCAAATTATACCATGGACCCTGTCCATATTGCAATATGGATCAGAGGTCCATTATACGTGTAAAAACTAACACTTTTTTTTTTTGTTAACGCTTCTTACTTTTTTTAACGCAATCTTCCTCCCATACTTTCCTTTTCTCCGCATCGTCCCTCCCTTCTCTTTTCTCCACTCTTTTTGCATTTTTTTCTTCTCCTTCACATAATTAAAATCATCACCACCCTTCTTCTTTTGATAGATTTTTTATTTTCTTTTGATATTATGTCTCTCTTAGCAGTTTTGTGTCAATTTTGTTTGGTTTGAAGATTTTGATGGATACTCCATAGTGAAATAATTTTAAAAAAATTCTGCATAAACTGTCATTTGATCAAGAAGATGATGAATCGTCAAGTGAAGAAGAAGAAGAAGAAGACGATGAATCCTCAAGTGAAGAAGATGATGGATCATCGGATGATGAGGACAAGTTTTTTGAAAAAGGAATATACAACTGGATAAACTGTCAGGTTGTCGGTGCTGCCAGTGTGTCGATTTGTAATCCCATGGAGATGAAATTAAACAAAGACAAGGCCAGAAAACTGGAAAAGATTAAAGCTGGTACGTAGAAAATTAAAGAAGCATCAAAGGGCAAGTTGATTTGAATTGGGTTTTTGTTTCATGGGTTAGGTTTTTTTTTTCTTTCTTTTTTCTTTCGGAATTATATAGTCAAGTTGATTTGAATAGCATTTTTGGCTTTTGCATGTCCATTATTGTCTTTGTAAATGGATAGTGGTGATGAAGTAAGTCAGAGATGGTGTAATGAATTTTTTGTTTTTGATGTTCGGGGTTCTAGATTTATAGATGCCGATTCTTTTTTATTTTTTCATAAATTTGAGGTTACTGTTAAAAGATTGGAGAGACGGTGACACCCATGAATTTATAGGTAAAGGTCAATGAATTTTCAAACGAAGATTAATGAACCTGTAGATAAAGGTTAATGAACCTGTAGTAGGCTCATTGATCTTCATTGGCAGCTTCATTGATTTGTCAATGAACGTATAGGTGAAAATTAATGAATCTATGTGAAAAAAAACACGTTTGACAAAAAAAAGAAAAAAAGTGCGTATTTTTTTTTTATCTTGCACGTGTAATGACCCTGATCCATATTGCAATTAAATAGGGGTTCATGATATAGCAATTGTCTACCCAAGCAGCCGATCTAACTTGTCAGTTGCCAAAATGATGGGTAACTCAAAAACTCTTTTTTTTTTCTTAACTATCTAATTTTAATAGGCTTAGGGTGATATCATTTGGATAGGAAGGAATGGACGAACAATTTAGGGATGTAAATGTTCTGACTTCAATGGAAATTCTTACCTATCTATTACACATCAAGGTAGAATTTCCGTCTAATTATTTAAGTGAGTTACTCGTAACTAATAAAAATGAGACACATATTTCTATATTATAAAATTTACTATTTATACTCAGCTTATGTAAGGATTTGGATCAATAATATTGCCATTATCATTACCTCTACTATTTCCTTGTATAATTCCTTGGTACTCCATGATCTCTTTAACTCACCTCTAAGCTTATTCTTTGAACTTTTAAAACAATATAAGTTGTTTAATAGACCTTCTATTTCAAATTGTGACAATAAGCATTTCAAATCATATTGTGGCGATTTTTCTAATAGTTAGAGTTCGGGTAAATGCCACCAATGGTACCAAAACTTTGCACTTGATTATAAAATGGTACCATAACTTCAATTTGTATCTTTTGGGTTCCTTACTTCAATTTTAGTTTCACCAGGATGTCACCCATAAAAATCTGGCCAATTTCGATGACGTGGCCACTGGAATTGCCACGTCATATGCCACATCAGAAGTCACGTCAGCGTGACTCAATAAGTGGCTTCTGATTTGGCTGGCGTGGCTTCTGATGTGGCATATGACGTGGCAATTCCAGTAGCCACATCATCAAAATTGGCTGGATTTTTGTGGGTGACATCCTAGTGAAACTAAAATTGAAGTTAAAGAACCAAAAAGATACAAATTGAAGTTATGGTACCATTTTCTAATCAAGTGCAAAGTTATGGTACCGTTCATAGAATTTACCCGAATTACTTCACATGAGTAGGAAGTTTGCCATTCAAATTTTGAAAAATTTATTTATACTAAAATACCAATGAGGTATCCCAATTATAGGGAGAAGTCTTGTCTATTGACAAGGTCTAGAAGTCTTATCGGTAGACAAGGTTTTCCTTTATGTTTCACTCTTTTGTTTTATTTTCTCTCTTCATCTATTTTTTTTTCACTAGAGGCTATCTATGGATAAGCTAAAGGACTTGATATGGGAGGTTAATGAATGTGTGCACAAATCTCTATTGATGAGGATGGTGAAGAAGGATTAATAATTAAAGGAGAGGAGAAGGAGTTAGCAGTAAGAACATTTTAATGTTGTTTGGTTAGGAGGTTTGTGATGGATAAGGTGATTAATTTTAATGCAATGGAGAATACAATGGCCTTATTATGGGGTACTAGTGAGGGGTGTCTGTATTAAGAATGATGGCCATAATTTATTCTTCTTCCGATTCTTCATGAACTAGATATTGTCCGAGTTATAGAACAAGGGCCATGGACTTTTGATAATCATCTTTTATTGGTGAAAAGGCTTGAAGTGGGTGAACAATCAACATGTATTCCTCTGTTCCATACGAGATTTCTAGGTGAAAATTCATGACATCCTATACGGTTTATGTCAAAAAAGGTTTGTGTCAGTATAGGAAATTTACTTGAACAATATGTGATGGCTAATCCCAAGAATTTTAATGGAATCTGGCATAACTACATGAGAGTGTGAGTTTTGATTGATATATGAAATCCTTTAAAGAAAAAGATGAAAATAAAGAGACCAGGTGGGGAGTAGGTATGGCTATCTTTTAAGTATGAACAACTACCATAATTCTGCTTTATCTATGATAAGATGGGTTATATTGAAAAGTTCTATGAGATTATTTTCAATAGCCTTGATGGTAACATTGAAAAATAATACTATAATACCTTGCGAGCTTTGAGTAGACGAGTTGGGACTAGAGCAGGTGAGAAGTGGTTAAGAAATGAACTGCCAAAATTTTCCTCCGTTGAGGACATTAACCTTAGAAAAGGAATGAATTCATATGAGGATTTACAGAGTGTTATAAGGAGTGATAAGGTTTTACAAAGAAGTAGCTGAGTAAAAGGCCAGATTTTAAGTTGTGATAATGAGATGCCTCTTTCAAATGAATTAGTAATTATGGATAGGAAACATAGGAGGGTTGAAGTTATCCTGGATGAGGAAATAATTGAACTAGGTGCAATAAGTTCAATAATGAGGGAACATAATGGAATGGAGTGTGAGGTTAATGGGCCTAAGGAAAACCAAGTGGTAATAAAAAACTTGTATTTGGCGGGTCTTGGTGCCCAGGCCCATTGAGTATCAATAGGTGAAACTGTCATAAAATGGGTAACTCATGATCAGTTCAAGCCCCTAAAGGACTATATTCAGTCCAAAAGCCTAGTTTTCTTCTTATAGAAACCTTTATTAGTCATCAAGCCATGGAGAAAGTGAGAAAGAGTATTGGCTTTGATTGAGTTTTTACTATAAACAGATCTCGGCATGAAGGGGGGTTTGATACTATTCTAGAAGAAGAGTTATAATATATCTTTGTTGAGTTCATCTAAAAACCATATTGATTTTATGGTCTTAATGAAGAGCTTGGGAAGTGGAGAGTTACAAGCTTCTATAGCAAGTCAGTATTGGTTAAGTTGTTTTCCAATGGCTAGAGTTTGGAATTTGGTTTCTTCCACCTTATATCACTCCCATATCTTTCTAAAAGTTATGAAATTGACTTATGTTCTGAAGTAAAAGAAATTTCATTTTGGGTATAGTTAACTCACTAATCTAGATTGTAAGAAGGTGGTTCAAGACAGTTGATGCTGTATGGTTAGTTTAAGAACGAATCCAATCATATAGTATGGCTCTTTAAAAGTGGGCAAAGCTAATCTAAATGTTGTAAGGAGGCTCGATCTTCATTGTTTAAGATCCCTGTCAGATCCTAATTCGATTTAATAATACAATGCGCATAAGAAACTTTTAAATGAACTATATTACCCAAAAAGAAATATTTTGGAGACAGAGAACTAATCAGTTCCTGTTAAAGTCTAAGAACTCCAATACTCTTTTTTTTTTCACATGATGGCCTTTACAAGGAGGCATAATTTGATTCAATAACTAAAGGATGATGAAGGTAATTGGGTCACTTAGGATTCAAGGTTAGATAGAAAACAGTGAGAGTATTTTAATGTTCTTTATTCTTCTAGGGGTGGTGAAGAGAATGAATGCCTTAAGTTAGAGTCAAGGGTGTTAGATGAGTAGAATTAGCTTCTTCTAGATGATTTTAAGCATAAGGATATCAGAAAGTAGTGTTTCAAATGGATTAAGATAAAGCTCCCGGGTTAGATGGTATGAATCCGACTTTTTTCAACAGTATTAGGACATCATTGGTAATCATATTAGAACAGAAAATTTGGTTAATTCTTTGTGATAAAAAGCTGCCTAAGGGCCTCGACAACACAACTATTACCCTTATTCCGAAGAATTGGTCTCCAATGAATATGGTTGATCTTAGACCAATTTTATTATGTAACATTTTTTATAAGATTGTATAAAAGCTTTGGAGAACAGAATTAAGCAGATTATGCCATCTTTAGTTTCGAAGGAACGGAGTGCATTCATAGAGGGGAGAGCCATAATTGATAATATAATTGTCATGTATAAAGTTAACATTACCTAAAGTGAAAAACTTATGAGGTAAAAGGTTAAGCTTCTCTTGAAATTGATATGAGTAAAGCTTACGATCATATCGAGTGGTCTTTTTTTGCACAATATGCTCTTGAAGTTGGATCTTGCTCCTTTATGGGTAGATTTGATTGATATATTGTGAGATCAATATCTTATTTTTATTGTTCATGACAAGATGCAGTTAGGGCCCATTATGCCTTAGCGGGAGCTCAGACAAGGTGATCTCTTGTAGCCATACCTCTTTATCATATGCGCTAAGGGTCTTTCAGATCTTTAGTGCAAATCTATAAGGAGAGGGGATATACATGGTTATACAATTTGAAGGGGTGCGTCTTCAATCTCGTACTTACTTTTTGCAGATGACATGTTGTTTTCTCATGCAAATATGGGAGAGGTGTCTTGGGTCAAGAGAATTCTGGGGTTGTATGAGAAAACCTGAGGTCAGGTGATAAATTTTGCTAAATCTGCCATAACTTTTAGTACAAATGTTTTGTGAGGTTTGTAAGCAAGAAATGTGCTCTTTTCTTCTTGTAATGAAAGAGGAGAATAACAAAATTTGTTTAGGAGTGATACCTCACAGGTATATTCCTATTTTATATTCAATATATTCCAAAATAAACATTAACTTGCAGAGAAAGAAAACTCAATCCAAATAGGAGAAGGAGTCTCAGATTAGGAAGTAAATGCTCATAAATGACACAAGTCCTACATACAAGAGGAATCCCATTCCTCTTAGGTTTGCATATCTCATTCTCTATAAATACTCCTTCCCCTTTCTCTCATTATTCATTCTATTCTATTTAGCTATTACTCTCTTTATCTCTCTAAAACTCTCTCTACATTCTCTAACTTAAGCATCGGAGGGTTAGTGGGGCAAACCTTACATCTTACCTTGCTTCTTGTTGGTTACTTGACCACAGGACTCGAAGGTTCTGGAAATCAAGTTATCAGTTGGCACCATCTGTGGGAAACTCTTGAGTCAAAAAGCCATTATCATCTACCGAGCAAAGCAACCCAAATCATGGCATTTAGCCCGCCACCTGTCATCGATCCTCAGATTAATCCACCATGCACAACGCCGGATACCCATATCAACCCATCTGCTCCTATCCAACCAATTGATCCATTAGCCCTCACTCAAAGCGCCAGACCATTAACATAAATTCCCTTTAATCCTTACATGCCATTCGGAGTTACCCAAGGATGGGCGACTCCAGGTGCAAATTTTCCTTACTATGCTTCTTTACACCAAGTTAGTAGACCCATTCCATCTATACCTTTTCCAAATCTTTCAGGAATTCCCATTACCAATACACCTGACCTAAACACAGTAACCCAAAAACTCAACCAGGGCCCAACGAATAAGGAGACCATTATCCAGAATATTCAAACTCAGATGCTCCTTATGCAACAACAGTTAAATGCCTTAATCCAAGATAATAACTCTGGAGTTGTTAATCCAGAAAACAACATTTTCATACCATTTGCAGTAACCCGGAATGACCCTTCAAGGGATAGAGAAGTTCGAAAAGACCCAGAAGAAGAATTTAGTACAAGCATACCAGCTTTGGACGATGCTCAGATAGCTCAAAAAGTGGCACAAGTAATTCATAAATCTCAAACAGGACCACAGAGGGAGGATGAGTGCATTCTAGAAGGAACAACACCTTTCATAAGCAGGATTAACCATACAGAGATCCCTCCAAAATTCAAGCTACCTCAGGTGGATCAGTTTGACGATACAGGAGATCCGATCAATCATGTGTCATCATTCAGAATAAAGATAATGCTCCAGAACATCAATAATGGAACTTTGTGCCGAGTCTTTCCTAGCATACTTACTAACATTGCTCAGAGATGGTTTCACCAGCTTCCGAGGAACTCAATATCTTCCTTTGAAGAATTGATCAAGAAATTCAGAACTCGGTTTATTACCAATGTTCCTCCTGCTAAAAGCATCCACGACCTTAGGACAAACAAACAAGAATTTAATGAGTCACTGAGAAGCTACTTAGACAGATTTAATAAAGTAGCCATACAGATTGAAAACTTAAGTGACGAGGTAGCAGTAGAAGCATTGAAGAATGAGACCCGATTGGGAAAACTCAAAGATAAAATACTCACAAAAAAGCCACGCACCTTCTCAGAAGTCATGACAATGGCTACAAAACTAATTGAGATGGATGAAGACAGAAGACTATGTAGGGATGATGAGAAGCCGATGGTCAGACATAATGAAAGAATGGATCTACGAAGGCCTACAATTCCTAGGGGGAATTTCAGAAACCAACAGAAGGGTTCAGGAGAGAATTCGAAAGATTCACACCCCTTAATACCACTAAAGCCAAAATTCTCATGTGGATTAGAGAAAATGGAGTGGGCATAACTCCAGCCAGAAAATTAACTCAACCGAAAAGAGGAATGATAATAGACAAGAGAAAATATTGTCAATACCATCGAGATCTCGGGCATGACACTGAAAACTATCGAGAACTGGCACGAGCAATTGAGCAGTTGATAAAAAATGGGAAACTAAAAGATTTTGCAAAAAACCGGGATTCGAGTGATCAGACAATGGATTCTCCTACGGAAAAGAAAGCTCAGAACGAGGTAATTGGAGTTATCAACATGATCGTCGGTAGAGAAACACCAGCAGATAAGAAATTAAAAAGGCCTTGGAAGGACGACTACCGAGTATCCAGAAAGCCCGTCATTACTTTCGGGCCTGATGATGGGAAGCATGTTTAGCATCCTCATAACGACGCCTTAGTCATAAGTGCATACATTCGAAATTATTTGGTGAAAAGACTTCTAGTAGATGTTGGTAGTGCTGTCAATGCACTTTCATGGAATGTATATAAGGCTATGGGATGATCAATTACTGATTTAAAAACAATTAAAAGTCCCATCATAAGCTTTTGCGGAGGACAAACCCAGCCAATGGGACTTGCAGAACTCGAAATTGAATTTGGAAATCGAGAGTCAGGAGACATTAAATCAGTTCGATCTCTGTTCAACATAGTGGATTTACCACTCACTTACAATGGGATCATCGGAAGGCCAATTCTGTATAACATTGATGCTGCCATGAGCATGAAAAGGCTAACTATAAAAATCCCTTTAGAAGACCGAGTTATCACTATACTCGGAGATCAATCAATGGCTAAACAGTGTTACCAAATGGCGATGAAACCACCAGTCGAAGCATTCCCTTTGGAAGCTTTAGAGACAGAAAAGCAAGGAGCTAATCTAGAGCCGGTAGATCAAGTCCATAATCTACAGATAGCTGAAGGAAAAGCAGTCAGA
>CATIWK010190422.1:0-16330 GCA_949634005.1 Mallotus japonicus
AAATCTCAGAAATTCAACAAAATATTCCCAAGAAATTTTAGTGAACTGATTTAGGAAAGATGGTGAGATGAACCACTCACAACTCTAGCACATCATAAGGCAAGGTATGTGAAGATCATTAACTGAATATTCTATGGAAAATTTTAGAGCAACCAAATTGAAGAGAAAGAGGAAGGATCACTCGCCTCCTTGAGCTCCCTTGTCCCACACTCTCAATTCTCTCCCTTTTTTTTTTCTTCGTAGTTAAAACACCAAAATGGCCTTCTTCCTCCATAAGATAAGTATTACCTCTTAAAAAGATATTTTATGACCTTAAACCATTGTAAAAATGACACATGTACCCCTAATTTTTAAAAGTTTTGTCCTTTATTAATCAATTTAATTTATTTCATTTATTTTGCTTAGTCCCCAAGTTCTAGCACTATTATTATATACCATAATTGTCAAATCGATATTCGAATAAAAAATTGAAATTCCCAATTTATGAATTGAGAATCGAGAATCGAATCGAATCGTAAGATTCAGTTCATATTAATAATATTAATTAAAAATAATATATTTTATGTAAAAAGTATATTTTACATAAGTTACTACTTAATTTTAATATATACTAGTTAATAATAACCATTATAAAAAATTTCTAATAATACAATATATTAAATATAATATAAATAATAGAATTTACAATGATCATTTATATATATATATAAGAAATTCAAATAGAAAAGCTAATACTATAAATATACTAATAGTTTTTTTACCCCATAAAAACCACGATAAAAACCCAAATCGATATTGCTAGTCTTCCAAATTAAAAGAATAAATAGAAAATAATGATTATAATAGAATTTATAAAGTTAATCATATTAATTAACTTCGTTAAGTTCAAAAAATAAAAGTGAAAAAGGAATTTCAATCTTCTAATTGCATAATTTCTTAAATAATATTTATTTTATTCAATAAATAAGAATCGGTGAGAATCGTAGATTCGTATCGATTTTTACGATTCACCATTGAATCGTACGATTCAGTATAGATTCTTATACTTTTTAGATTCGCTCATAGATTCGCATCAAATTTGGAGTAAATTGACTCGAATCGTAAGATTCTAACAACAATGTTATATACTATATTTTATTATTATTTTCTTTACATGTGTTAACTTAGGAAAAGAACTCCTCTAATCTTTAAACACCTTGCCAAAACAATTTGCTTTTTTTTTTTTAGTCCATCAATTCTTCTTTATTCACTTATCTTCTTAAACTCCCTCTTAAATATCCACATTAGTCCTTAAACCAATTTCAAGCTCACTTGATGACCCGACTTCTTTCAATTTATTTAATTTAATTTATTCATTATACATAATTTTAAGGTTAATTCCGAGTACGGACGTGACAATAAAAATTATCAAATATATAAAAAAAATTATTATTTTTATCATTAATACTAATAAAAGTAAAAATTTTATTGTAGCCTTAATTTTGTTATTAATAATGAAAAAATAATAAAAAAATCAACAAAAATAAAACAAAAATAAACAACAACCAATAACTGACAATTAACAAAAATCAACAACATTGAATTTTCTTGATTTTTATTATTTTGTTGTTTCAGTTGTTGTTTTTATTTTTTTTTGTTTCGGTTTGTTGATTTTTTTTATTTTTCGGGTTTTTTTTGTTGATGTTACAATTTTGTTGTTTCAAATTTTTTTTATTTGTTGATTTTTTAAAAAATAAAAAATAACAACAAAAAAACAAAAAATTATGAAATGTATCAAAAAATTATTATTTTATCATTAATATTAATAAAAGTAATAATTTAATTTATGGCCGTAATTTTATTATTAATAATGAAAAAATAACAAAAATCAACAACTGCAAAATTTTGTTGTTTTTTGCTGTTTTTGTTATTTCACTAGTTGTTTTTATTTTTTTTTTGTCTCAAAAATAAAAATTTCATACATATATTTCAGCAATGAAAATTATTAACATATAATATTTTTCATAATAAAATATAATAAATTAGTTTAATACAAAATATAAATACCAACAATAAAAATTATTAACATATAATATTGACATCCTTAGCAATAGCTCCAGGACTTATAATTACACTCTGAAGAAAAAACTTGTCCTTGCATTGCAGATCAAGAGTTTTCTTCCTACAAATAATAAGCTAAGCCTTCCAAACCTACAAATCTATCTGTTGGCTAGCAAATTGGTCCGTCCCCAACATGAGTTTTCTTCCTCCTACCGTGTTAGCTTCACACTATGAGGAAGGTAGTGATCCTCTTGTACCAGCTATCTAAAACTCTTCAGGGACTCAAAAGAAGAATTTTGTCAAACAGGTGGTGAGCATACAAGGCCAACCAACACAAAATAGAATGAAGGGTAGCCAAAGAAACCATATATGTAGTTTTGCTTATAACAATAAAAACACTACGTAGTTTTGCTTATAACATTAAAAACAAAAAAAATTGCTATAAGCTATGATCCTAAATTATTTTAATATTTTTAATAAAATTATATAAATTAAATTATAATTTATACTTTAAATTATATGCAATGTTATATTATTTCACTATTATATAATAATACTAAATTATTTTAATTTTATTATATTTGTATATATTAAAATTTTATACAATGAAATTATAATTTATAATTTAAATCGAATTTTTTTAGAATAATTAAAATCATATTTATTGAAACAATAATATTCAAGACAAAACCTGCAATTATTAAAATTGCATATAATAAAATTATATAAAATAAAATTATAATATATATTTAAAATTGTATTTATTGGATAAATAGTAGTCAAGGAAAAACCTAAAAAGAAATTACTAAAATAGTATTTAAGACAAACAAACTACTAAAATAATTAAAAACCAAACACAAAACATTTTATTCTCTTCACATACATCCGTTACAAATTATGCTAGGCTGAAATATTAATCCTTGTAAATTTGTAACGGATTAGAATCCGTTACAAATGTGAAAGCCAAAAACATTATAATAACATATTTTATCTAAATTTACTATTTAATATTTAAAATTATAAAACTACTTGTGCAAGCTTACATCAATTTTTTTGCATAAAAAATTTAGTATAATCAATTTTTTTTATAAGCATTCTTTAGTTTTTTAATTTGTTTAGGCAATTATAATTTAATTATATATTTATTTGATAATAATTTTAATCAGTGTTATATTTATTTAATAATGATTTTGAATAATTATATAATAAAATAAAATTATAATTTAGAATTTAATATTCAATAACAATTTTAATTGGTGTTATATTTATTTAATGCGCTAAAGTAGTATTACTTAATAATAAATTACCCTAATATTTTAAATGATATTTAGTTAATATTAGTGCTAATTCACATCAAAAGTAAACATTATTGTTAAAGTAAATTGCACAAACTAGCTCCAAAGTTAATAGGTGACTCACTCATTTAATAAAAATTATTTGATACAATGTCAATATGAAATAATAATTTTAAAAACAAAAAAAAACAATGACTTAGGGGGTAGATCAAAATTACGTAGTTTTGAGGTAAAACTACATAGCTTTGCTTATAATAATAAAAACATTACGTAGTTTTGCTTATAGCATTAAAAACAAAAAAAAAAATTTGCTATAAGTTATGATCCCAAATTATTTTAATATTTGTAATAGAATTATATAAAATTAAATTATAATTTATACTTTAAATTATATGTAATGTCATATTATCTGTTAGTATATAAATTTTATAATGGTTTACTACTTTGTAACAGACTAAACATTCGTTACAAAATATTAGCATAGTTCTTTTATATGTTGAACAAATTTGTAACGGATTTTTAAGCCGTTACAAAATTGTAACAGATAAAAATCCGTTACAAATTATTAACATATATAGTTTTTTTATATTTTAGTAAATTTGTAATGGCTTAAAAATCCATTACAAAATATTAACATGTGGTTTTATATTTTTGAACAAATTTGTAACGGATTTTCCGTTACTAATTAGTAACGGAGTAAAAATCCGTTACAAATTTGCTAAGAATATAAAAGAACTATGTTAATATTTTGTAACGGATTTTTAAGCCGTTACAAATTTGTAACGGACTAAGAATCCGTTACAAATTTACTAAAATATAAAAGAACTATATATGTTAATAATTTGTAACGGATTTTTAAGCCGTTACCAATTAGTAACGGATTAAAAATTCGTTACAAATATACTAAAAATATAATTAATAATTTGTAGCGGATTTTTTATCTGTTACAATTTTGTAATGGCTTAAAAATCCGTTACAAATTATTAACATATATATAGTTCTTTTACATTTTAGTAAATTTGTAACGGCTTAAAAATCCGTTACAAATTTGTTCAACATATAAAAGAACTATGTTAATATTTTGTAACGGATGTTCATTACAAATTAGTAAAGGAATAAAAATCCGTTACAAATTTGCTAAAAAAATAAAAGAACTATGCTAATATTTTGTAACGGATTTGCTAGCCGTTACAAATTTGTAACATATTTGTAACGGAATTAATCTGTTACAAAAGTTGTAACTGATATTTCCGTTACAAAATTGTTATTAATAGTTTTCACCACATTACCACATGTTTTTGTAACAAAATTAGTAACAAAAATGTATCCGTTATAAATTCCGTTACTATTCCTACAAATTTTATTTTTTAACAGATATTATTTTGTTACAAAAGTTTTGTTACTAAATTTATATTTTGTTACAAATCCGTTACAAATCCCTTGCAAATTTGAAACAGACTATATCCGTTACAAATATCTGTTACAAATCAGGAATTTTCTTTTAGTACTTGTGAAAAGAGCTTCTTACTTCCCAAACGGATCCTCCTATATATATATATATATATATGTGTGTGTGTACTTCCCAAAACGCAAGAGCATTCTCTCCATCATATTCTAGTGGTTAATGAATATAATTATTATATATATAAAAAAAAAAATCCTTAGTGGACTTATAGTACCGTGATTGTGACATTATATCTATAAATCCTCAATTAAGATGTATTTTATGTTTGTTCAATTATTCTTAAGAGTAGCATTTAGAAGTGGTGCCTTGCTTCATTGATAATTCGTATGATGGGCTTGATGGTAAACAGGACGATCAGGGACATGGACGGGGAGGGGTGCCACATGTTTGCAGCCAAAGCAGGTCTTGTTATGGTAATGAAAGTATTGATGAGTCACTGGCCATATCCAACAGACCTGCTCAACAGAAATGGTCAAAATATTCTTCACATTGCAGCTAAGAGCGGAAAAAATAATTTAGTGAGATATACATATTGGAAACAGCTACACTTAAGAACCTACTGAATGGAAAAGACCATTCCATTACACTTGGCTGCAATGCATTCTCATCCTGCAGTTGTCCTGACAATAACATGGGATAAGAAAATTAACTTAAATCTTCTCAACAATGAAACTCTTGTGACCACAGTCACCTTCTGTGCAGCACTCACAGTGCCTAATCGATACAACAGTCCCCACAACCTAGACGACAAAGGAATCGCAACCATGTTAAATAAGATGTTTCAATTATTCTTGGTATGCAACACCATGGCTTTTTATAGCTCTATCATCAGCATTTTCCCTTGCTTCTTCACAATGCCAACTGATGTTCGTCTAGTAGTTTATGCATATTTCGTCAGTCAGGCTTTTCTGATCATCTCTCGCGCTGTTGTCCTTAGCATTCATGGCTGCAGTATATCTATCAGTAAGCAAACTTTTTGGGCATGCCTTGTTTACCGTGATAACGGGAATCTTGTCTCTTGTCACATTGTTGGTGGAACTTGTATCATGGACGTTTCCGATTGAACTTGGCCAAGGTTATATCGGATATGCCTCCTGCCACATCACCCGTGTTCTGGTTCCAGTATTAGGAAACTATGGCAGGCTTCCTCTCGACAACAATGAAGAAAATTCAGGAGCAAATGGATAAAAAAACTTGCCTGAAGGACAGTGAACTTAGTTGAGATTATATGCTCTTGTGGTTAACTCTGTTGAAATCTCTTGAAAATAGATAATGAAATTACCATGTGTATTCTTTCTTCAAGCTTGCTGGATGACAGTGTTAAAAGGATTTATAAGGTAAAAACAAAAGTCAAAATCTCAATTCTAAATCCACTCTTTTACCATCCTTGAATTATCCCTCATTCCATTCTCAGAATACTTGCCTTCTTGAAAAGTAACCGTTGGTATTTTGAATTCAAATACAAATGATGTACCTTATATATTATTAACATGCCAAACTCTTCAGCTAAAGATCCTGAAAATCTCCATTGGATTTTGCTTTCACTAATACAAGATCTTGTGGGTGAGATTTTGTTTAGATTTTGAAGAATGAATTGTGGTCGTTGTGCAGCTTGCAGGTACTTGAGAAGAAAATGCCCTTCAGATTGCATTTTCGCCCCTTACTTTCCTTCCAGTAACCCTGAAAGATTTGCTTCTGTTCACAAAATCTATGGTGCCAGCAATGTTGGAAAATTTCTTCAGGTAAAACATAAAAAATCTTAATCAAATCACATTTCAATATGTTCAATTAATAATGTCAGGTACCAATTAATTAATAAAAATTTAATATTTGTATGAATGTTGGGTTGTAAATTGATTTCCTGATATCAGTAGACATTTCTTTTTGTTGATGAAGCAATTGCCAGCGTGTCTACGGAATTCAGCAGCAGATTCTTTTTATTATGAAGCACAATGCAGAATTCAAGACCCTGTCTATGGCTGTGCTGGAGTAATCTACCAGTTACATCAACAGATACATAATGCAGAAAACCAATTGGCTAAAACCAGAGCCCAAATCGCGGTACTTCCTTCTCTTGCTCAAGAAGAATCTCATATTCATCAGAATGGAGCAGATACTAACTAGTTTAGATTCAGACATTTTCATCAGGGAACAAGGCCTAGTCTGCCTCTTTGCTTTATTCTCTAACTTCTTCCAGCTCTTATATATATGTTATTGTTCCAAATGAATAAGACAAGACAATCATGCATTGTATTTGTCGATTTTGTTATCAAATTCTGGAGTAAAAGTCTTGTCTTGCAAATTGATTTAGTAAAAGTTTTGTCTTCCTTTTCAGTATGTTGCAATTAATCAGCACTATACATAAACGAAAATCAAAGAATGCAATCAACTGTTACATTTCTTACTTGATTACTTGATCAACTGTTACATTTCTTACTTGATTCTTTTTCTTTTTTGAAGGGTGATTATTTACTTGTGCACGTGAATTTTTTTTTTTTTAATAAATAAAATTATAGGTTATTTTTGCTACGACAAACACTCTCTTTGGACTGGAAGAGAATTCTTCACTGTTCACTTCAATTAAGGTGTGCAAATTATTAATTTAAGATTAGAGAATATATATATATATATATATATATATATATTTATATACTTTTACATTTTTTGATAAATTATCTTTATTGTGCATTTGTTAAACGATTAAAATGAAAAATAAAAAATTATCCAATCAAAAAGAAATAATAATTAAAATTTGGTCATCCCTTATTTGGTGTAGTGGCATTGTGATTCGGCAAGAACTTGGATGATCAAGGTACCATCCTCTGTCTCCCATTTCCTGTACTAACAAGACTAAGTAACCATTTGTTTAAAAAAAAAAAATCTTTAATTGGACTTACGCTCAGTTTACCATATAGTAATTCTCCGGGAAACAAATAAAAATGTGGCATGTTTTAAAACTAAATATTTAGTTTAGACGGATTTTGATACGTGTCTTTGTATTGCATATCTAACAGTTGGGTGCAATATTTTAAATGTAGGTAAGAATTTCTGTTGGAGCTCTAAAGGCGGTGAATAGGGCTAGTAAAAATTTTAAATTAATTTTGAAAGGTTAAGAGGTTGATTAAAAATGAAACTAAAAATAAAAATTGTAAGAAAGAAAATGAGCAAATGACACAAGTAATTTTAGGGAGTTTAATTTGATTATCAACTAATTATACGTCTTCCACCTAACTTATCTCCAAGTTAGGATTTTCAATCCCCCACTCCAATTTTATTCCCAAGATTGATTACAAGATGGTGTTTTTAATGGCTTACACCAAACCTTGCAATCTTGTCTTTTTCTAAGCTCGACACTAAACTTTCACAAAGTGTTTCAAGGATAACATTCAACCATTTCCAAGTGTTCTCAAGGTTCACACTTAAACTTTTCCACTAGAGTTTTCATGCCTAACTCACAATCTTTTACAATAAGTGTTTTCATAAAGGCTCAACACTAATCCAAGATTTAGACAGTTCCTCACTTCCCACTATTTTAACCCCAAGAATGAGTAGAATGAGAAATCTACCTCTATCACTCCTTAACTCTCTCAAGAGTTTGGTTACAAGTGCTGAATACAAAGAAAAAGAGTGACAAGAAGTTTACAAAGCAATAAATTTCACAATTAATCTTTCCAATAAAATTTTAACCTCTTCAATGTGTTTTAAGGAGGTATTTATAGTTAGAGACTCAAATTCTAGTTGTTCGAGTCATCCCAAAATGTCCCCACTTCCTCCTTTTTCATTTAATATTTTCTTCAACTTTTTGCAAGAAAAATGACACTCAAGATTATAAGGGGAGGTGTCATGATTAGACCCGCAATTTCATAGCCATTGAATCTCTTAAATAGTCATTACAAAAGCTATCAAGCCGAGATAGTGATGCTCATGATTGTGATGGGACCGTGAGTAGCACTGTCTCTCTTGTTCACTTGAACTTCACTTCCCTAGGACCATGATTTGGATGCTCATGATCGTAAGGGTGATGCTTACGACTGTGAGGGGGATCATGAGGAGCGCTTCCACTTCAAATAACATGAATTTGGCTCTCCTTTGGCTTGTGATACTCCTCAGGATCATGACCAAGATCATTAGGGATCTTGTAACTTCCAAATGGCTTTGTTTCAACTCCATTTTGTTGCTTCTTGATTATGACTTTGATCCTAACTTTAATGCACACTTAAACAAACATATTAGTAGACTAAAATTGATTGTTAAAGTCAAAAATAAGGGTAATTAAAGATTAATCATGCAAAGGTCAACAGTTTCCCTTTTGAGTGATATGATGGTATAAAATTTTACCTCAAGTGCATTTTTAGAAATGTGGATACAGAGATTTAAAAAACAATGTGGGTTCAAGTTGCCAGTCTTTCCGTGATTTGCAACCTTCTCTCAGGATATTCAATTTTCCAATTAATTCAATATAATAGCACACTATTTTTTTTAAATACCTACACTTAAAATATAATTTAATGTATAACTAAATTGTTGGATAATTAAAGCATATTTATTAGTTAAATATATATCAATAATTCCATATTAATTTAAAAGATATAAATTAATTATTAGTAGCAATTTACATACTAGTTTCAAAAAAAATTTACATACTAAATATAAATAAAAATCTCTCATTTAAAAAGTTGAAAATTTATGATAAATAAATAGTAATAGAAATGGCTAATGAGTATATAATTAAAAATTCAAATGCTTGCAATCTTTTATAATTTTATTCCAATTTTTAAATTGAATTAATTACTAGTTGCCCCTCTGATTTGCTATATTATATTATTTGTCCCTTGATATTTAAAAAGGCAAATGTGCATTTTTGCCCTTAACATTTTCACCAAGGCGTTGATTAGCCTCTTTCTTTTTTTTTTTTGGAATAAATATGTATAACTTTTATGAAAATGAAGTTATTAAGCCCTTATACTAACGGAAACTGTGTTTCAAATAAACAACCATTGTATTGTTGATAATATGGCAGTCATGCTATACCCTAAATAGCCACAACAAGGATATACATTTTGAGGGGCAGGTTCAGAACCATAATGAAAGAGCTCTCATTAATGAAGCCAAATACCCATGTCTTAGAAAGAAAAATTCTGATGGGGAGATATAGGGTCTCCTTGTGGCAAGCCTCAAGATGGTTTGAAGTTGCAGGTAAGGATGCCATTGATAAGGATAGAAGAGGACACTGTTTCCACACAAGCCATAACCAACCTCACCCAATGTTCATGGAAACCCAATTGAGCTAGGATAATTTTAAGGAAACTCCAGTTTACCCTATCATAGGCTTTAGCCAAATATAATTTCAGAGCAAAAATAACTCTTAACCCCCTTGAATCCATTTCTCAACACATGGACCACTTCATAGTTGATGAGTATATTCTCCTGGATATGGCATCCACTCACAAATCCAATTTATTGCTGAAAAATCAGTGCCGGAAGCCATTTTTTCAATCTATTAGCCATCACCTTCAAAATAATTTTGTAAACATAGTTGCAACAACTAATTGGCCTAAAATCTTTAAATCTCTCTAAATGTTTTAACTTAGGAATGAACATAATTGTGGTCTGGTTGAAGCTCAGCGAAAGAGTCCTTGTTGCAAAGAATCTTTTTACCTCAGTTAACACATCACCCTTCACTACTTCCCAATTACTCTGGTAGAAAATCCTTGGATACCCATTTGGTCTCAGAGATTTTAATTTCCCCATACCGAAGACTGCATCTTTAACCTCCTCCATATTCATTTCACTTAGCAAGAATCTGTTCATCTCATCTGTCACCACCCTAGGGAAAATGCTAGCCATATCCATCTCTTCCTCAATTGGCTCATTTTTGTACAATCTTTCAAAATACATAATCACCTATTCTTGATTTTCTACTCATCTCTAATTCATCGACCATTCCCTATTCGGATTTTTGAATTTGATTCATTTGCCTTCTCTGAACCACCGAGAGATGAAAGAATCTCATATTCTTGCCACCCTCCCTCAACCACTAGATATGGGACCTCTATCTCAATGAATTTCTTCAGCTTTCCATTTGTTCGAAATCTCATTTTGGGTAATTAGACTGTGAGCTTTTTTATTCTTGTTGAAGATCCCTTTTATTGCCTCGTCAAATGAACTTTGAAGTTGTTGAACTTGTCCATCCATCTCTGAATTTTTCCTTCTTCTCTAACTTACTGAGTTCCTTTGTAAGTTTTAAAGTTTTAAGCCCAGGTTTTCGTTGCTGTCATCTTCCCTTAACCAGCCCCTAACTTATCTTGACTTATTATAAAAGAACATCAAGCTAGTACCATCAAAGCCATAAAAATTGCTAGACTTTGCCCAGTGGTGACCCACTCTTTATTTGTTGATGATACTATGGTATACAGGGAAAATAATCTTCAGGAAGTAAAATTTTACATATAATTTTGGATCATTATTCCAAGGGATCAGGGCAGCTAATAAATTTTTAAAAATCTAAAATTCTTTTCAGCTCCAATACTAGTCAAGAGATGAGACTAAAAGTGGGCAACTTGTTTAGTATTAAGGAATCCACCTATGCTTCGAAGTACTTGGGAATCCCGATGGAATGGGGTCATACTAAGAAGAGCTTATTTAGTTACTTGGATCAAAGAATACATGAGAAAACTCAAGCTTGGAAGACTAAATTCTTGAATCAAGCGGGGAGGGAGATCATAATTAAAGCCGTCCTCCAAACGCTTCCTTCATTCGTGATGTTTGTCTTCTAACTGCCAATAAGGATTTTACAAGATTTTGCGAAGTTGATAATTAGGTTTTGGTGGAGTTAAGACTTGGAAAAGAGGAAGCTTCACTGGATCAGATGGGAAGCAATGACTTTTCCAAAATAAATAGGAGGTTTAGGATTCAGGGAAATGCAAAAGTTCAATCTTGCCATGTTGGGGAGGATGTGTTGGCAGATCATCAAAAATTCAGAGACTTTATGCTCTAGAATTCTAAAAGGAATCTACTTCCCAAGTTCAAACTTCCTCAATGCGAAGAAAGGCAACAAAGCTTTATGGATTTTGTCTAACTTATTGCAAGGCATAGAGGTTACAAATATGGGTTCCATATGGAATGTCAGCTCAGGATCAGATATTAAGATTTGGAATGACCCTTGGATTCTGAGCTTACTAGATTTTAAAATACAGTCCGAGAAACCCGAGAACATGGAAGTCTATCTATTGAAAGACCTTATTGATATTGACAGGGGAAAATGGGACGATAATTTGCTGGATACTCTTTTCACTAATGAAGAAAGGCGAGCAATTCAGTGTATTCTTATTAATACCTTGAGAGGAAAGGATAGATTAGTTTGGCACTTTTATAAACGAGGTCAGTACACTATCAAATCTGGTTATGATTGGTTAAAAAATAAGGGATAATTACTATTACCCCCCTGAGGTTAGACCCTAATTACTAGTTCATCCCTCCTATTTGAAAAATTAATTAAAACCCCCTCTCCTTTGAGTTATGTTAATCATCTCCCCCTTCTGTTATAAATTTTAAGAATATTCATGGTATATTCTATTAGTCCTTAAATAAAATAAGAGTCAAATATGTATATTTATAAAAATTTCCAAAATTGTCCCTGATCCCTAAAATTAAATTCATCTTAATTAGAAAATAGAAATTCTTTTTCCTATTTATCCCTAAAATTAAATTCATCTTAATTAGAAAAAATACTACCCACCACCACCACCGCCACCTCCACCTCCACCATCCAAAACCACCACTGTCAACCATACCTTTCCTTCAACGCCACCACATGTACGATAATCATCAATCACTATAACCACCCATTAGCACCAATTAACACATAACATCATCACAACAAAAACCACCAAACACTACCACTCGACACCATCCGCCACCATTAACTAGTACGGTCGGCGCTGCCACCATCCATCACAACTACCCATCAACAATGCTCACCACCAACTTAAAAAAAATTTCTCATTGCCTCAACACCACCACCACCACCACCACCATCAACAGCTAACTGCAACAAAATCAACACCATCACTTACGATACCATCACTGCCACTAAAATTAACATCACCACTGCTCAATTCCACCCCCAAAATTAATACTGCCACCATAACCAATTACCACCAACAAAATTAACAATAAAGAAACATATAATCAACAACAATATTGATGGGTAGTTAAGAAAATGAAGAAGAAAAAAAAAGGTGAAGGTGAGGAGGGGCAACGCTGAAGAATGAGGAGGCATAGCATGGGAGGTGGTAAGTTGGCGGTGAAAATAAAAGAAGAAGTAGTAGTAGCAACAACATCACTAGTAAAGGTAAGGAGGGTCAACGCTGAAGAAGGCGGTGAAAGTAACGCCGGTGGACATGGTGGTGGTGGCAGTGTCCTCATGAACTTCGTTAGCTAAGCGCTATGGTAACGGTGATGGTGTTAAATGTTGTAGGTGGTAGTGATCGATGATGGTGGTGCGAGTGGTGGCGATGGTGGAGGTAGCGGCGGCATTGGGTGCAGGTCGATGCAGGTGATGGTGTCAACTAGTTTTTTAGATGCAGGTAGAGGTAGCAATTGGGGTTTTTTTTTATAATGAAATTCAAATTTTAGGAAAAAATATTAAAATGAAATTTTGTATGCAGGTGGAGGTAGCAGTGGTAGTGTTGGGTTTTTTTTTTTAATTAAAATGAAATTCAATTTTAGGGAGATTTTTTTATCTTCACTTGCTCTAGTATGTGTGTGTAATTTACTTTCTTAGATTTAGATTCAATTGTCAAATTTTGTATTTTTAAGGTGTAAATTTTCTATATTACCATTAATTCAAATATATAAAACACAGTTTTAATTTAAAAAAGGACATATAAACTAAAACTAGTATGAAGTAAGTAGAGGCTTAAATATATACCCACATGAGTATAGCCCATACTTATGCTAGTTATTGATAATATAAAAATTATTATACTGATTATATTACATAAATACTTATTAATATATTTATATTAATTTTACTAATTAATTATATTGAATAAATGAAAAATGATATTTTATTTAATTATTGCTAATATAAAAATAAAAATAAAAAGGAAAAGTAGTTAATCGTGGCATATATACATAAGTTCAACAAAATATTAAGGGCAAGTATGTCTTTTTATGCTAATTAACATTTCTTTTAAATGGAAGGGGAAAACAGTTTGACGGAACTAAAGTAGAGGGGGTTTTAATTAATTTTTCAAACAGGAGGGACGAACTAGTAATTAGTGTCTAACCTCAGGGGGGTAATAGTAATTATCCAAAAAAATAACACTCTTATCGAGCCTAATTTGGATAGAGGCTTTACTTCCGATAAGATTCTATGGAACTCAGTTTGGAATTTAGAGGTTCCCCCAAAAATCAAAAATTTCATTTGGAGGTGCCTATGGGATTCAGTAGCTACCAAGGAGAATTTAATATGCAGAGGATGTGGAGCTGACAGTACTTGTATCTACTGTAATGTTGCATCGGAGAGTCTTGCTCACATGCTATTTTATTGTGATCGTACTAGGAGAGTTTCGTATGGGAGCCAATTTGGTTATATTCCGAATGGGAATCTGAATTTGCAGTTCAAGGATTGGTAGAAGGGCTTATTCCAGATGCTAAAAGACTCTAACAATTATGAATTGGACAATCTTGCAGTTATAATCTGCTGGAATATCTAGAAAGAGAGAAATGGGAAGCTGTTCGAAGATAAGAATACTAATCCCTAAGCCACTCTTACCCGTATCGGCAAATGCTAGCATAAAATCCAATAAGCTAATAATCATATGGAAGCTCCTTATCCTCATCAGATCGACTCATCTGAAGAGAGGGAGAGGATGGTCTAGATGGCTCCTCACGAAGGCTTTTTGAAGATTAATTACGACGGTTCTTTCTTGAAGGAACACAGCAGTTGTCAATTTGCATATATTTGCAGAGATTGAAGAGGTGTGGTTTCTCATGTTAGGAGCGAAAAAGGAAGTTGTTGTTCTCCTCTTCAGATAGAAATGTTGGCTATAAGAGAAGCTATGAGATATGCTAGCAAAAATCCTAGTCAACACTTCATCATTGAATCAGATTGCAAAGAAGCTGTTGGGTTGTACAACAATCAGTCTTCGGAATGTCCATGGGAAGTTTTGGCTATTCTTGAGGAGATTCAAAGTCTCCAAGAGATTAACCAAACTATCTCGTTTCTCTATATTCCTAGACAAGCTAATTTAGTTGTTGATTGGATATTTAGAAATGATTCTACCTTAGTCTTTAACTCTGTTTGTTTCAATGTTCATCCTAGTCTCTTAGCTCTTTTGCTGAAAGACAATCCTGTGTAGTTGTTTCCTTTAATATATTTTCCTTTCATAAAAAAAAAATTCCCAATTTTTTCCTATTTCTAACCCTAATTTAAAAATAAATTACAACCTAAACTACATATGAAGAATCATGTATCAAAAAGAAATCAAGGCCATTTACACAATGGCAAAAAAGGAGGAACCATTGTTGCACCCATCAGGTGTAACCATTAGGAATTGATTGTGTTGTTAAAATTATTTTTCTTTGAATTTTGGTATTGATGATCGTACTTAATGTGTTGCTATAGGTAAGTGAAAATATTAGTGTGAATTTTGAGTAGTTTTTATATGTTTAAAATATTTAGTTAATGTATTAACATGCATGTTTGCTTGAATGATTATTGTGCGTGCATATCTGATTTTTTTTTTTTTGCTTAATTTTTCAACAATAGAACACCTTGTGAATTTAATATTTCATTTTGGTGGTACTTGGGATTGTGTTCAAAAAAAGCTTGTCCATTTGTATGGCGATGTTGACAAGTTATATGATTATAATCTTGATTTTTTATGTTATAACGACTTGTCGTTAAGATATTATAAAACATATTGTAGACACCCAATTTCGGGATAACTGAGCATGGATGCGACAGAGAACTCCGATGATGAGAAAATTAAAAAATTAGTCTCGAGATGTTTGAATTCGAAATCTCAAAGAGGCTTGATTGTGTTTCTAAAGTACGTTTAAGGACTCAATTGCAAAGTTTTGGTTTTTATAGGGACCTTTTTGCAATTAAATGTTAAAAAAAAGATCAAAAAAAAAAAGGAGATCGGAAGAATGGATTTCCGATCGGAAATCCAGAATTCTGATCGGAATTCTAGATTTCCAATCGGAAATCTATAATTCCGTTCGGAATTCCAGATTGCCGATCGGCAATCTGGACTTCGGGTCGGCATTTTAACTCGCTGTTTTCGACTTTTTCAGTGTTTTAACGCGCATAAACCTCAGTATCTCAGCTTTGATTAGTTCAGTGATGAGATAACGAGGTCTTAGGTGATTAATTCATGATTAATCACGGAAATATCAGTGAGAGAGAGTCCCTCACAAGAGGAACTCAATCTCTTGAGTGTAGTAGAGTTTAACTTGACTCTGCTAGGTTATTTCAAAGGTTCTCTATATAAACCAACGAAGCACAGCCTGCAGGTGG
>CATIWK010190465.1:0-14145 GCA_949634005.1 Mallotus japonicus
GACGAAAGTTGATGGCAGATAAGGAGTTCTAAATGAAAGCTCAAAGCCTAAGAACAAGCTCAAGTGCAATTGAAGGCCTAGATAAAGAAAAAAGCCTAATGGATAAAGATTTTATTGAACCATGGGAAGTTACTGATGCAAGAGGAAGACTAATCGCAACCAAGGGTATGACTCAGACACCGACTACAGTGGATATGAAAAAAACTGGTCACCAAGTCACGAGCCAATCCCAAAAAAGTGGTCAAGTCTCAATCATCCTTTTATCTTTTTAGAAAATTATTGTACTATTGTACCTAGTTGTTTCTCAAAGTTGTATTATTGTCTTGGTATAATGTTCTTCACGTGATTGTACTATAAGTCTATCTGCCAAGTGTCATAAATAAAATAGTATGTAATCCTAAAAGAGTTATGATTGGAAGTTGTCTTATCAAAACATAATAAAAGGAGGTTACTACTTGGTTGTGAAAGCAGAGAACCCTTTACAGACACTGCCTTAGAAATAAAAATAATGAGTTTCTAAATTCCTCTTCTTCTTCCTCTGAAGGTTTAATTTTTTTTAGAATAATAATCTGACCCCATTATGAGTTATTAAAGAGTATGCTCTATACTCGCCTCTTTTGAGGATCTTGTACATCAGAAATTGAATAATAGAAAATGATCATGTTTACCAACTCTATTAAGATCATAAGACTAATCTAAAGATACTGTGTAAATCCAAAAGAAGCATAAAGTATAAAAAGGGGACAAGCATGAATTGGTCGAAAAAATTTATGAAGATAAGTACGACTTTTTCCTAGTCCATGATATGTTTATTTTGGTTTATGTAGTATAATTAGGTTAATCTTATGGTTTTGATGGAGCTCAATGGAGTTTGCATATCTCCTTATTATAAAATTTTTGTTGCTATTTTTTCAATTGGACTCATTTAAAGACCACATAATCGATTTATGGCTAAGTAAAGCCATTAAGTGGAGCTTATGAATCACCGAGTTGCAAATCAAAAGAGTTCTCTGTCAACGCGATTGAAAAATAATAATAAAAAATTTTATAATTTGAGTGAGGTTTTATTTTGTTAGTGCTTAATTAGTTTTATTGTTGTTTTCATCAAGATGGACTCTTAATTTTTAATGAATAAAATATTCATTTTTTCTCTCAAAATGCTAATCTTTAGCATTTTGTATGTTTAAAATCTTTTGAAATAAGGTGTTTGTCTATTTCAATATTGTGTGAATTAAATTGAATTTTTTTTTTGGCAAAGGAATTAAATTGAATTCAAAAAGTAGAAATTTAAGGATGAAAAAAGTTTAAAATAAAAATAATAAAAATTGGTGATTGCTAGAGGTTAATCGTATAAAGTGAAACTGTGCATTTAGCCATCAATTTTTTGAGCTATTTTAGGTAGTGAAAAAAAAAATCCTAACCAATTATAATACATATTATCATTTGATTTGTCCTATTTCTCTCTTTTACATTTTTTTTAACTAGTTGAAATAGTTAATTTCCCATCATAAAGGGCAGAAATTCAAATCCTACTCTATATATTTAAATATACTTTTTACCACTTAAAAGACTCACCTCATCTCTTTTTTTTTAACTAATTTTTTGTTTTGAACAACATAATGTATTTCATTGATCACATATGATTTACACCAAAGGATACATGTAATTTAAACTCATAAATTACTCACATAATCACAAATACAAACATGGTAAACCATCTAAAGAAGTTTCAAATGTTGAGGGTTTCAGGAGATGATGATGAAAACACATGTCTTCTTTTTGGTGAAATCCATATTTGCAGAAATTGGATGATGAGGATAACATAAGGAATCATGTAGAGAAGATACCACCACCATCAGATCTAAAAATCATTGAAGCAATTGTTCAAACCCAGCAGCTCCAGCTATCGGTTCTTCAAGCTCTAGCAGAACGGGATTTTGACATCTGCTGGATAAATAGACTGGAGATGGGAAAGAACAAGCTTGAACTAGATCAGATCTTGACATATCTATAACCAAAATATCACCAAGCTATCAGCAAAATATGACTAAAATATAACAAATAAAGACAAATCAGATTTATTTATAAACAAAATACTAAAATAAAATTGGTATGTCCCAAAAAACCATTAAAACCCAGGAAATGAAGCTATAAAGAAGAAGAAATAACAGTAATAAGAAGAGAGAAAACTAATTATTGTGTATAGTGAAAGAATGTACAAAACATGTCACATGGTGGAATTTCAAAAAACGAAAAAAACATGTCGCATGGTGGCCATTTTTCTGCAGGCTAATATAAGGCAGGGCAGGGAAGAAGACCCAAAAATGAGACTGAATACTGTAGTCCTTTTTTCTGCATTTAAAGGATCATTTAATTAAAGGAAGTAAGTAGGCGCAGATTTTAACTGTGATTATCACACTGCATTTTTTTTTCTTGATATATTGAAAATTAACGTTACTATGTAGTTGATAAATGTGATCTTGTATGATAAATATAGATGTACAAAAGGATCTAAAATTTTTTAATGATATTATAAGTGTATTTGGAATTCAACATCTATTTTTTTAAATTTGATATATATATATATATATGTTCTAACACTTTAACATTTTAGGTTTGAATCTTTTATCGAGGATTTTGGACACTTGTATGCCATAAAAACCAATTAGGCTAAGTCTGCACATGTTTGGTCAAATAATTAAACGCTGTCACAGACGCTATCATATCTTAGATTTAAGACTTATCTCATCTCCTTTCTCCAAAATTTGTTCTTGAAAAAAAAAAAAAAAAAGGCTAATTTCAACCATTACAAACTTTTCAACTATTCATGACGATCATAAAACAAAGATAAAGTCTAGTAAGATAGTTGTCGGTCGCATTTCTCTTCTCTTTTTTTTAACAATCTTAATTATGAATATGACTTGCACAAATATTTTAAATGCGTGTCTGTCTATTATGGTGGATTTGAGCAATTGAATCGAATTGTCGCTATCAATTGCTCGAAGCATCCATTTTTTGTGGGGTAATTATTGACTGCTTTGTAGGACATTAAAATTGTGATGATTAGAGAGTAAATTTGCTGAGCATAGCAAAAAGAGAAAAAAAGAAAGAAACAAAAGGATAGATAAAGCTTTTATAATTATAATATTAACGTCTAAATTTTTCTTGAAAAAAAAAATGAATGGTTCATATATTGAAAATTAAGATTATATTATAATAAGTAAATAATATAAATAAAATTACAATAAAAAGTATTAAAATAAAATTTTACTATCCTAAAATTTTTGTTGTTATTTTTTAATTACTTAATTTACAATTTGGTAATTCGTACGTTCTACTCAACGTAGCTGTAAATAAACTTAGCAATCTTTAAATGAGTTTGCTTTTAGAACTGTCAGTAGAATTTTCACGATTGAGAGATTTCTAAACTTCATAAACGAATCATATCCCATAAAGAGTAAAAATTCCATAAAAAAAAAAAAGCCAAACAGAATAAACAAATCAAATATATATATTTATTAAATGTAAAAAATAAAGTAAACAAAATAGAATATAAAGAGATAATAAGAAATTATCGCCGATATAAGAGATAGTCGTCGGTGATAAAAAAATTAAAGTTTTTAAGAAAGATAAAAGAGATAAAAGAAACGACTACGTCTAAATTAATATCAAGGATAAAATATTTTAATAGTTATTTTTTTTTAAAAGCATTATGAGTTATAGAATTTGAATTGTATTATTATTAATTATTCATTCGCAAAATTAATTTTAATTTGATTGTCAAGGGAAAGATAATCTCTTGCTATGCAATTTATTAATCCTTAAGTCCCCTAACCTTTTTATCAATAAAAAGTCCTAAAATTTTTTTAGAGAAAAGATGAATCTTTCATTCATTGAAATTTAAGAGTACATCTTAATGAAAAGTACAATAAAAATAATAGTACAACAAAAAAAAATACCAAAATAAAGCCTCACTCAAATTATGAAATTTCTTATTACTATTATCTAAATGTGTTGACAGAGTTCTTTTGATTTGAAACTTAGCGATCCGTGCGTTTCAGTCAATAACTTAGCCATAAATTGACTATCTAGTTTTAATGAGTCCGATTGCAAAAATATCAACACAAATTTTACAACAAAGAGCTATGTAAATTCTATTAAGAAAAATCATAAAAATTCCATTAAGAACCACAAAGATTCCATTAAGAGTAAGAGATTCAATAATAATAATAATAAAATATATATATGTATTTGTTCAATGAAAAACAAAATAAAATATACAAAATAAAAATAGAAAAGAAACTGGGGATTGAAAAGGTGATCAATGGTGATTGAAATGAAAATTTTAAGAAAAAATTAAACACTGAGAGAAGAAAAAAGAAAAGAGAAAAAGACAGCTAAAAAATCCTAAATCAATGACAGCTAAAGATAGAAAAATGCAACTAACAATCCTAATGCAAATAAAATATGCAATACATGAATCATAGATTAAGCTAAAAGTGATACAAATGCAACTAACATTCTCCATGCAGAAACCATCTTGCAACAATTTGTTTTTATTACAATTTATATATTGCATTTGTCTTGAAAAAGAAAATGTAGAGATAGGGGCAAAGAATCATTTTGGCCTTAAAGTGAGCCATGATTTTTTTTTAAACAGAAGCAACTAATATTTTTCTATCTATGCAATATAATGGTTTTAGGTTTGTTCAAAAAATATAATGGTTTTAGGTCAAACCATCTTTCCTCCAATAATTAATAACATAAATTATTCTTTTTTTTAATATATTTAATAAGTGAAATCGTATTTTTTAATATTTTCTATGTATTGTTCAAAAAAAAAATATATTTTCTCTGTACCGACTACAATTATCTTTACATTATGCTAGATATAAAAATGATTTCTATTTTACATTTTATGGTTGGTGTTAATCCAAGAGAATTTAATCTAATAAGAATTCGAACATAAAATGCTATAAAATATTTTCATGATACAAAAATTCAGTGGAGTGTATTATTGAACCATCCTTTTTGAAACATTTAGAAAAATTAAAGAATTTGTTTTAAAAAAATTCAGTATTGAAAATCAATACTCCGTGCATTTAGCATTATTTTTACTGTACCTATCATCAAATATTACTTTTTAATCTAATATTTTTATACCGATTTATTATATCTGTGATAACATGATATTATATCATTGCTAGTATTATTTTTACAATTAAATAATATATTTATAAAAATAAAATTTCAACAAATTAAATTAATTAATAAAAACATGTTGAATACCCACCACAACTACTACTGAATTCATAGTGTTAATTTTTTTTTAAAAAAAAAATAGATTATTCAAAACTACACTCAAATTTTCCCTTTGAACCTCTCAAAAAAAAAAAAAAATCTTTCCTCTGAAACTGCAAAATCTATCTAATTGATATGTTCATTTCATATCTAATGAAGATCTTTTGAATTCTGATGTGTTAATTAAGAAATTTTTTTTTTCTCTTGCAGACATATCTAAGCTTTTATATATATATATATATATTCACAAATAGCTTTGTACAAAAATAAATAAATATGAATAAAATCACTTTCCGAAATACAATAAGAATCTGTCTTACGATTTTGATGAAATCACTTTGAGGAAATGCTGCTCAAGGTACTTGCAGAAAACACGCATAGATCTTTTAAGTTTGCACAACATACTCAATCATCGGTGCATACTAAATTTTTTTTTTTCCCTTTTACGCACTTCATCATCGAATAGATATGAATTTTATTTTTTTATTTTTTAAAATCACGATCAAATAGATATGAATTTTATTTTTTTTTTAATTTTTTTCAATCACAATTAACTACTCCATGCCTCATTAAACCTCTGACTGGACAAGGAGAGGATAACAATTAATACACCTGATAGTTTATTTAATAATAAATAATCATCAGAACTAGGTTAGGGAGATCTTTCATAATCTATCATATTAGGTGCTTTGTTTTAAATTAATTAGAATTAGATGGAAAACAGTTCCTCAATAATCCACTGAGTACAATTGACCAACTAAAAGGCAATGAGATGACAAATATAGAGCTGCTTTTGGTTGTCATTTATGCTTTTGTAAAGCAAATACATTGACAAAGATCCAACACAATTCCTCCACCAAACGAAATAATGCATCCATTGGCAGGCACTGGTGATGTGTCTAAAAGGATGATGATATACGTAGCTACTAGCGGTGAATAATACTGTCGTTAGTAGCAATTTTCCAAAAATACCCATTTCCATTTGATTAGCCCCCATATCTGCGGGTAAAAAAAAATTTCAAAACAAAATTTTTTGTGGCGCTACACGTAACTTCGTCCTCTCTTAAAAGATCTTTCAATTTTGCCACCTAAGTAGCACTTTGTGCAATTACAGAACTAAGCTAAAGTTATAATAAACAATACAATAACCTCAGATAGATGCCTGATGAATCGTATGCGCTCCGAATGGAAACATATGCTTAGGCCAAAAAACAGGACATGCACTTTTGGAACAGACGCTTAAAGGACAGTGACTCGGTACAAATATGCATAGTAGCTGATTGAATTTTCACCTAACTATTGTATACTTACATGCAATGCAACATATGCATGTGAACACTGAGCTGTTTACAAATGATATGATCATAAAAAATGTTCCAGCTCCCCTTCTGATGTGAACATTCTTTATCAGTCATATAACCATCAAAAAAGTTTGATTCTTCTTTCTGATGTATCCTAAAAAGAATGTTAAAAGCTACATGACTAGCCTCTCATCTGCCAGTCTTCCAAAGGTCAAATCTATGACACTAGCATGTGGCACATGCGACAAAAATTTAGGACATATGAAGAGGTAGTATCTTTGACATTACCATTGAGATTCATGTCAAAAAGTTGTCCTGGAAGGCTTTCATTCGTTCAAATTAAAATGTTACCAGCACATGCACATTTACTTCTGCTCAAAGACACAGATGCAAATGTACTTCCATCAACAAGTTGTATATTTTATTTTTCTTGAGATAACAATGAACAGCTTATACGAAAGACTGCGAAAATAAACCAATACTATATGTACAAGGCAGGGAACTTCTCCAGAAATGAACTTAGTACATAAATAACACCCTCCTAAGTGATACAAAAACATTCTGTTCATAATTAGCAAAATTAAGCATCACCAGGCATCGACAATTCTCCCTGCAGTAAAAAGATGAGGAGAGGGGCTAAGTACCACTTGAAGATGAGAAGAAAACAGTAAGAGACCATGCTATTTTTCTTTGAGATGAAATTACTTCATAGTTCAGTGTCAGACATCCCCAATAAAAAGGAACTCGGCTCACTGGATCCAAGCAGCGGCATATACTCTGATCCTCTCACATGAACACTAAAGCAAGCTGCAGAAATAACTCAATTAAGATTCATTCAAACAGCAATCCAAAAATTCTTGCGTAAAATATTATTCTTCTACTTTCAGTAAAAGCAGATTAATTACAGTGTGATTATATTCTTAAGCAAAAGAAAAACACAGATTGCTGTTTGATGCATATGCCAGAGGTTCCTTTTTTTCACTTAGAAAGTAAACATATCTCCCTCAATAATGTGCTGCATTATGAAATGGAATAGAGAAGTCATCAACAGTTCCAAAGCGACCATGAAGAATTTGAGAATTCAATAGAAATGAACTTAAGGCACATCTAGCTAAATAGTGAAATCCAGCCGTGAGAAACTCTATATCATATCACTGTTAAATCATTAGTGTTATTGGAAGTGCACAGGCTGGCAGCCAACACCACAGCTATAACCAAGTCCTCTTCATGGTTAAAACAAATTAATCTGAATAGTTGTCACAAAAAGATTCTCTCCATCTTTGGGCCACTGCAGTAAACTGAGTGCCTTGTTATCTATGAGATCAAAGGTTCAAACTTTAGCACCTCCTCCCCCCTCCAAAAATTGAATGTACACAAGTGGTAAAGTATCCATTCATCATCAAGTTCATGCCCGTCAACAAAATGAGATATAACCACCACATTTGCTACTTTAAACAGGGAAATTTTAATCAAATACCATTTTCTATTTTCAGCACACTTTGAAGCATTGTATCCATTTTTGCTTTCATGTCATAATTGTCATCCATATGAGGAACAATCAGGATGAGCTCCCTGTAGATTTCACGTACAAATCCACATATCCTCTCTGCAAATTCAGGGTCACCATCTGAAATTCGACCTATTGCCAACCGCATTAGTTCTCCTGTCAAATCTGCAAGCTGTATAAGCACATTAAGTACCTCTTTGCATGCATGCACACACACAAACATGGATTTACATGCAGACATGTCTTGGAATAACTAAGCAGAAAAGAACACTTTAGACATGCAATCCTGTTACTGAAAAGAGCAAGTGACTGGGAATAAGACACACTAGAATAATTTACAAGTGAACACTTCTTTAAGCCTGATCAAAAAAGGAAGAATCAGAGAACTTTCTTTACAACAAAAGATTTACAACGCATACACAATTCATCAATATCACTTGCTACACTTTTATGTACATGTGAATTTATGTCAAAGGTGTTCTGCTATAACCAAAGCAGATACAATACTAGATGACAAATTCATTTTACAAGAGAAAATTTGTAAATTAGTAACAAATTCAGACAATTACCCCCAAAAGATAGTCGAGGACATTTAATTGCAAAGGTTCAAGAGATGGATCACTAAGTGGTAACAGAGTAGCATTTATCTCATCAAGATTCAAAAGAGTCCCTGTTCGGCAGAATTGGAAGAATGTTGCAGCTTCAACATATTCTTGTACCTGCAGAGGCTCCCAAGCCAAAATGGTTTGGTTAGAAACATGCATCTGGTCTTAATATGGAAGCAGAAAAGGACATTACCCCAGGAGAGTATGCTCGTCGTAGCTTCCAAAAGTCAGTTCCTTGCAGTTCTTTAACCAATCGAGACATATGCTGATCTGTAACAGCTGCTAAATCCTTTTCTGCCTTTTCAAGTATTTCATCTTTGTTATATTTACTGAGTCTGTCACCGAACAAGATTATAACAACAACATATCAGTACATACTTGAAAGATAAAGATGTTTGGAAGGTTGGCAGACCAAATAGCTCTACAATTCATGGAGCTAATGGATGGTGGTAAAAGGGTCCTGATGCGCAACAGTGCTTCAAAAGGCCATAACTTTTGACTCCGAATGAGTTACGGGGTCCACAACATATCAAATCGAAGCTTCAAAGTTCAAAAGATCTATATGGATGACTGGGTTTACCCGTCGCCGCCCATTTTCAGGCCGAAATTTGACTGTTTAAGGCTACTTTTTGGGCTTCAAAGTCTTTGTTTGGTTTTTTTGTTCATATTAATATTCTGTTTGGCCTTTTTGCCCTTTTCTTTTGAGGGTTTTGTCTTAAACAGTATTTATTCATCTTGTTCTGTGGAAGAGACAGCTTTTGATAATTTTTAATACGAATTCTATTTTCCAAATCTCGGAATTCTTGTGAATCAACGAGTTTGATGACTATTTCCTGGTATTTTCGAATCAACAGGTTATAGAAGATCGAATTTCTAGTATTCTTGTTTGAATCAACAGATTTTCGATATTTATTCTTAATTTCTAAGCTTCCGCTACGTCAAAGGTTAAGTCCTAAACTGAACCCAAGTTTTGCTTACACAACCCGAATAAATCCAACTCCCTTCTGATCTGCCATGTGCTCATGTATAACCTAACTGAAAATTTTAATGTATTAAGTCATTATGGTAAGGAAAATTAACATCCTAAAAAGATATTGAACCTTCAGAAATGAAAAATCCCAAGAAAGATCAAAAGGTACACATTTCAAAGCACACATAACTATAGACAACTATGCACCAAATTTTTATAGCCAAAAGAAAAAAAGGGGCACAAAAGTGAAGGTGCATTGTCTTCTATTAAGTGATATGAAGAGAAGTAAAATTAAAACGATGAAATGAATGATTTCGAAATAGTTTCTTGCCTCATATCCAACAACATGAGAAATCTCAGAGAAGATCTAAAAGTACAGCAAATATGCACCAAACTTTTATAATTATCTTTTAATATATATATATATATAGAGAGAGAGAGAGAGAGAGAGAGAGAGAGAGAAATTGTAACCTGTGAACTTGAAATATGATCTTTTTGCTGTTCATGGTAACATCACGACTCGCTTTTACCACTCTTTCCCTCTTTTCATTCTACAAGAACACATTACAATCTGGTAAGCCTGATTCAGTCTCGAATTTTTTAATAAAACATGCAATACAAGTAGATTCAGGCATGCTTGTACAGCTGTTGCTGGTCTATTCATCATCCACAATTTTCTATTCAAGCATATGATATCAGAATCACCATTTTAAGGCAATTGGCTACTTGAATTTATAAAATTTTACGAGTAATTTTGAATCTTTAAAAAAAAAAAAATGACCCATGAAAAAGCTGGAAAAAGCTATGATTTTTAAGTAAAGAAGAAGAAACTAGTACAAGTTCGTTAAGATAATCAGCATATTTGGAGAAGGCGTCTTTGAGAGGGGAATCTTCCGTGCTCATTGCCCTTGCTCTCTTCGTTGAGCTCTGTAATGCTGCTTTTAAAAAAAAAAAAAAAAGCAAGAAGAGAAGAGAGCTCTGACACCACACAACACCGTATATGAATAAAATTGCAATAGCTACAAACATATGATGATGAGTTTGCTTACCTTGATGGAAACAGTGGCCTTTAGGTTTCGAAGCCATGGCGAAAATCCAGTGCACTCCTCGAGCACAATAAATCATCTATCTTCTTCTGTGTCTCTGTGAAGCGCACCTTGGGCTCAGAGTTTTGTTTATCGAGGATGGAACCTGAGCCTCCGGGCGGGCTCTATGCAACCCTCTCACTGGGTTTAGCCCAATGCTACAAGTGGAACAACTAGCAACTCAAATCCATGAATTTGTACACAATGTTTATTTTTCAATGTTTTTAAAAAAAAATGCTTTCTTACACACGGCCTGTTTTTTAGAAATTATTGTTTACTTATGATATTTTCTAGTTTAGAAAATTAGAAAACTATTTTTCATATTTTTCAAATTATAAAAGATTTTAGAAAACTAATAAAAGATGTTTTCTAAATTATTCAATTCATATTTTGACATTTACTATAACTTTTTTAACCACCATAACCTCTGTTACCACTTTCACCTCTGCTATCACCTCCACCACTACCACTTCTACCTTCTCCGCCACCACCACTACTACCACCACCACCTCCGCCACTTTCACCTCCACCTCCACCACCACCACCACTACCACCTTCACCATCATCTCCACCACCAGCACATCCACCACAACCTTCGTTACTACCACCACCACCAAAACCTCCTCTACCACCACAACCTCTACCACCACCATCACCGCCATTGTAATCTCCCCTACCTCCACCATCACCACAACCTCTACTACCATAACCTCCATTATCTCCACCACTACCATAACCTCCGCCACCTCTACCACAGCCTCCTAACATAATAGTTGTATCACCACCATCACCTGCACCCTCGCCATAACCTCCACCACCACAATCTCCGCTACAAACACCACCACCATTATAACCTCCACCACCCCCACAACTTTTGCCACCTCCACAACCACCATCACCACTACAGTCTCATGATTTAAAATTGAAATTAATTAAATATGCATGATTTATAATTTTTTATAAAACAAATAAATTTAAGATTAAACACTATCATGTGAATCACAATAATAATTATTATTATTATATTAAATAAAAAATTATTGTAATAAATTTCATCAAAAAAATTATGAGAAATATGAAAAATTTGCAAAATAAAAAATAACAAACAAATTGATTTTCTATTTTTATGTTTTCTATTTTGAAAAATGGAAAATTGGAAAACAAGGAAAGAAAAAGAAAACTGAAAAAGGGAAATAGAAAACATTTTCCAAAACCCTATTTAGTTTTGGAAAATAAGGCCTGTTTTCCATAAAAGTTTTCCAAGAAAAACGGAAAATAGAAATTATTGTTTAGTTATGATATTTTCTAATTTAGAAAACTAGAAAACTATTTTTCAAATTATAAAAAATTTTAGAAAACTAATAAAAAATGTTTCCCAAATTTTTCAATTAATATTTTGACATTTACAACAACCTTTTTAACCACTACAACCTCCGCTACGACCTCCACCTCTACCACTACCTCCACCACCACCACCACCACCTCCACCACCACCACCTCCACCACCACCTTCACCACCACCACCACCACAACCTTCCTTACCTCCACCACTTCCACCACCACCATAACCTCCTCCACCACTTCCACCACAACCTCCTCTACCACTTCTACCACAACCTCTACTACTACCACCGCCACAACCTCCACTACCACTATAGCCACCACCACTACCATAACCTCCACTATCTCCACCACTACCATAACCTCCGCCACCTATGTCACAGCATCCTGATATAGTGGCTGCAGCAACAATACCGTCGTTGCCGCCACTCTGCCACCACCACCATAACCTCCTAACACAATGGTTGTATCACTACCATAACCTTCGCCACCTATATCACAACCTCCTGATATAGTGGTTGCAGCAACAATACGGCTGTTGCCACCACCTCTACCGCTACCACCACCATCACAGCCTCCTAACACAATGGTTGTATCACCACCATCACTTGCACCCTCGCCACAATCTCTACCACCACAACTTTCGCCACCTTCACAACCACCACTACCACTACAGTCTCATGATTCAAAATTAAAATTAATTAAATATGCATGATTTAAATTTTTTTATAAAATAAATAAATTTAAAATCAAACAATATCATATGAATCACAATAATTATTATATTAAATAAAAAATATTATAATAAATTTTATAAAAAAATTTTAAGAAATATTGCAAAATCGCAAAATAACAAATAAATTGATTTTCTATTTTAGAAAATGAAAAACTGAAAAATAAGAAAAAAAACTAAAAAAGAAAAATAGAAAACATTTTCCAAAACTAAACAAGGTTAACGTTGGATCCGGGCCAGCACCATTTTGATTGGGTTTTAATTTTATTCTGGTTTCCAATTTCCAAATAAAAAACGACGGCGTGTGCTCTGTTTCTACGACGTATCAGTACGTCATATGCCCGGTGTGGCTTGCTGGCAGCTGTGGGCCAGTGGCGCATGGCGAGACATGTATCGATTCTCAAAATCTATGGGCGCTGCGCTAGCGCCAATAGTTAACCAACGGAAGGAACTCACAGGTACTTTCAGGCCACTGCCCCTTTATAAGAGCAATCACACCACGTACTCAGCACTTCCATTATACAAACACAACAATAACAATGGTGACGCTCTTGGTGGCGACGACCGGCGATCCTGCGTCCATCAATCCTGCTGCCGCACTGTTGGCCATGCCGGGGTGGCAACCTATCTCTTCTTCTTCTTCTTCTTCTTCTCTTCAGGTTAGTTCTTGATATTAAAATTTTAGTTAATTAATTGTTTGATTAGTAACGTAGTTGTTACAGAACATGGAGAGTTACGGCAACAAAGAAGTGAGGTTGTTACAACACGATAAAAGCATCATCGAAGAAGACGATCTTGACCTGCGGTGGGAGGAGGCCACCGGTGAGGTCGTGGATGAGGTCATTTTTTTTAGTAAACACACCGCCGTTTCCAACCGTCCCGCTCTTACCATTCATCCTATCGGTGTGTACAATAGAGTTCAATTTTAATTTTTATCAGAAGTGATTTTTTTTTCTTTTTTTGCTAATGATTATATATGTATTTGTGTGTGATTATAGGAGTGCCTCATTTGCGGGAAGGGGATGTGCCGCCGCAAGGAGGGAAGCCAGGGTGGGCTGCGCCGCCTGATCCAAGGATAGGACCATGGCTTAGGCTCTTGAAAAGAATTGCTTACTCTCATAATTTACTTCCTGAGTTTGAGGTTTTTTTTTTTTTTGGTTCTGTGATTGCTTCTTAGTATAAATATGTAAGATGCTCAAGCTATATTTTCATTTCAAATGTAGATTACTTTAGAGGCTACTCATCATGGACCAGTGACCAGTAAGCCTACTATGTTCATTGAAATTGGTAATTTTCCTTTAT
>CATIWK010190538.1:0-29003 GCA_949634005.1 Mallotus japonicus
GAATTTCCTGTCTGGTTGATGGTATCAGGGCAGTCTCAGCCACCATGCCACCTTTCAGTGTTTCTTGAAGTTACAGATTCGCGAAATACTTCCAGTGATTGGAGTTGTTTTGTGAGCCATCGCCTGTCAGTGGTGAACCAGAAGATGGAGGAGAAGTCTGTCACAAAAGAATCTCAGAATCGCTATTCCAAAGCCGCAAAAGATTGGGGTTGGCGTGAATTTGTAACACTTACTAGCCTATTTGATCAAGATTCTGGGTTTCTGGTTCAGGATACAGTTGTATTCTCTGCGGAGGTTCTCATTTTAAAAGAGACATCAGTGATGCAGGATTTTAATGAGCAGGATATCGAGGGAATGCTTCCTGGGAACCAGATCAATAGGGCTGGGAAAAGAAGTTCATTCACATGGAAGGTGGAAAACTTCTTGTCTTTTAAAGAAATAATGGAAACTCGGAAAATCTTCAGCAAGTTCTTTCAAGCTGGTGGATGTGAGCTTCGGATTGGTGGGTGTTTGTCTCTGGTCCTCTCTCTACTGAAATTGTGGTTCTGGTTGTCTCCTTTTCTATTCAACTGATGGTCCATATTTTTCCTGATGCAGGTGTGTATGAATCCTTTGACACCATATGTATTTATTTAGAGAGTGATCAGTCAGTTGGTAGTGACCCGGATAAAAATTTTTGGGTCAGATATAGGATGGCTGTGGTTAATCAAAAGAATCCTGCCAAAACCGTGTGGAAGGAGTCTTCTATTTGTACAAAGACATGGAATAACTCTGTCCTGCAATTTATGAAGGTGTCAGATATGCTGGAAGCAGATGCAGGTTTCCTTGTGCGGGACACGGTTGTTTTTGTTTGTGAAATATTGGAATGCTGTCCTTGGTTTGAGTTTTCAGATCTAGAGGTTAGTATTATGGTCATTCATCTATCATCTCTATGCCATCTACATCAATGTGTTTTCCTTCTTATCTTTTTTACTGGGATCTAATTGTTGGGTATGTGTTATTCATGCTCTGATGAATATGAAATTTCTTGATTGTTTAGAGTCACCACCGTCTAGTTTGTGATAAAGACCACTTTTGAGATAAGACTACTGATTTTATGGCACTTTTGTGTGGCTTTTAAAATTTTGCTGATTTGGCTTTGGAGATGCTATTTACAATATTGAATATGATGGTGTATTTTTGAAACTTGTTTGTTTCCAGTTTCTACGTGTATGGAATTGATTCTATCTTCCGTTTCTTACTCGTTGACCATTCATATATGATTATGTTTATTCACTGGTTTCTTGTACTTTTTCCTTTTGTTCATCTAGTCAACATTGGACAACCTTGGAATCCAAATGAAGATGCTGGTAGGTTGTAGGATTTCCTTTAGAACTTTCTTAGGCGTGGCAAATATATTATATTAGTTCTTAGTCTGAGTTGAATACATTGTACATCAGAATATTATTACAATTGAATATTAGCTGAGGCACCATTAAGTGTTCATTAAACCAAAAAAGATTATGAAATCTTTAAGATTTTTTTTTTATTAGCTTAGATGGCCTTTTCAATTTGAGGATTTTTTTTTTGTTATATTAAGGATTGTACTTTTCTCCTGTCGGATGCTTTTCACTATGAGTTATAGACATGAAGAAGGAACCTGTTCTCTTTTTTCTCTTTAAATAGTTGCTCTTGCATGCTCTTTCCTTTTGTATTCCCTACCTTCTGTACTTTAAGTTTTTGAATTGGAGATTTTATTTTTTTTCTGAAGTGTTTTATAACAGTCATAAACATCTTGCCAGGAGCTGGGCTACTGAGTACTGACCGCTTTCTTACTATTGTTAGGTTTTGGCTTCCGAGGATGATCAGGATGCATTAACAACTGATCCTGATGAACTTATTGATTCTGAAGACAGTGAAGGGATAAGTGGAGATGAAGAAGATATTTTTAGGAACCTTCTTTCTAGAGCTGGGTTTCACCTCACATATGGAGATAATCCTTCACAACCACAGGTTACTTTAAGAGAAAAGCTTCTAATGGATGCTGGAGCAATTGCTGGTTTTCTGACTGGATTACGTGTCTATCTAGATGATCCTGCTAAAGTTAAGCGTTTGCTTCTTCCAACGAAGCTTTCTGGCAGTAATGATGGAAAGAAGGGCTCAAAAGCTGATGAATCTTCTCCCAGCTTGATGAATCTATTGATGGGAGTTAAGGTTTTGCAGCAAGCCATTATAGATTTACTTTTGGACATCATGGTTGAATGTTGTCAACCTTCAGAAGGAAGTTGCAATGATGATTCATCTGATGTGAAGTCAAAACCTTCTGTTGATGGCAGTGGTGCTGCCAGTCCATTGGAATCCGACAGGGAAAATGGAGCAACAGAATCCATTCAATTTCCTGTGTTTGAGAGACTGGATTCCAGTGTAGATGATACTACCAGTGCCTCTGCTGTACAAAGCTCTGATGCAAATGGCACTGATGTGCATGGGAAGGCTCTTCCCGGACAGCCTATTTATCCACCAATAACAACTGCTGGAGGTTCTTTGGAAGATGCTTCTCATTGCTCTAAGGTATTCTTTTTACAAACAGTGTAAATGGCCATCTTCCTATCTTAAATCTTTGATATATATATTAACTAGCTGGAATGTTCAATTTTCAGACCAAGTGGCCTGAACAATCTGAGGAGCTCTTGGGATTGATTGTGAACTCGCTGCGAGCCCTTGATGGAGCTGTTCCACAAGGCTGTCCTGAGCCAAGGCGAAGGCCTCAGTCTGCACAAAAGATTGCTCTTGTATTGGATAAGGCTCCAAAACATCTGCAACCAGATCTAGTAGCTTTGGTTCCCAAGTTGGTTGAGCATGCAGAGCATCCACTCGCAGCTTGTGCACTTCTTGAAAGACTTCAGAAGCCTGATGCAGAACCCGCATTGCGGATACCTGTAAGATATTTTGTTGTGTAAATGTTTTGTTCCTTTACTTTTATGACCTATTTTCTTCTTTGGGTTGTGCTGTCTGGCCACAAAAAAAGTCACTAAAAAACCAACAGGGCATATTTTCAGCATCCATCTTAATTTTGATGATCATCTGCATTTGCTAATTTGAAGCTGCCTTTCATCACACATTTCGTTGTACAGCTAAGATGGTTTTTGTTTCTCAGGTTTTTTGTGCTCTTAGTCAACTGGAATGTGGTAGTGATGTTTGGGAACGCATTTCATTTCAATCTTTTGAGCTTTTGACTGACTCAAATGATGAACCTCTTGCTGCAACCATAGATTTTATATTTAAAGCTGCATCCCAGTGCCAACATCTTCCAGAAGCAGTAACTATTTCTCTCAAACTTCTTATTCTATTGTCTCGACAGAATTCTGTTTTCGATATGTAATTTCCTCTGTTTTCACTTGTAGGTTAGGTCTGTTCGAATTAGGCTAAAAAACTTGGGGATTGAGGTCTCACCTTGTGTCCTGGATTTTTTGAGTAAAACTGTAAATAGTTGGGGAGATGTTGCAGAAGCCATACTTAGAGATATTGAATGCGATGATGACTTTGGGGATGACTGTTCAGCATTGCCTTGTGGTCTTTACCTTTTTGGTGAAAAGGGGCCAACTCCTGAAAGGTTGCATGTGGTGGATGAGCAGGCATTCCATGCTACATGTCATTTTTTTGATATTTATATCTTGATTGAGATGTTATCTATACCTTGTCTTGCCGTTGAAGCTTCTCAAACATTTGAGAGAGCTGTAGCTCGAGGGACAATTGTGGCTCAATCTGTAGCCATGGTCTTAGAAAGGCGTCTCTCTCAGAGATTGAATTTTAGCGCCAGATTTGTTGCTGAGAATTTTCAGCATGTAGATGGCATGATGGAAGAAAGTGAGGAGCACCTGAGAATCCCGAGGGATGATTTTAATGTTGTTCTGGGCCTTGCTGAGACATTAGCTCTTTCAAGGGACCCTTGTGTAAAAGGGTTTGTGAAAATGCTGTACACAATATTGTTTAAATGGTATGCTGATGAATCCTATAGAGGGAGGATGCTAAAGAGGCTAGTTGATCGTGCTACCAGTACCACTGATAATAGTCGTGGTGTGGATTTGGACTTGGATATATTGGTTATTTTGGTATGCGAGGAACAAGAAATTGTTAAACCTGTTTTGAGCATGATGAGAGAGGTTGCTGACCTCGCAAATGTTGATAGGGCAGCTCTTTGGCACCAGTTATGTGCTATTGAGGAAGAAATTAATCACACACGCGAGGAAAGGGAGACAGAAATTTCTAATATGATTCGGGACAAAGCTCTTCTATCACAAAAATTGGCCGAGTCAGAGGCTGCTAACAATCGACTTAAGGTACCTCATATTTCTCAATTGATGATATGGTCTATTGAAATGCTATTGCATGTGATGAGCTTTTGGCGTTTATTATTTTTGATACATTTAATGATGGCAGTCTGAAATGAGGGCTGAGATGGAGCGCTCTGTTCGGGAAAAGAAGGAACTTGCTGAACAAATACAAGAAGTTGAAAGTCAGCTTGATTGGCTACGCTCAGAGCGGGATGAAGAAATTGCCAAGCTGACTGCTGAAAAGAAAGTTCTTCAGGATCGTCTCCATGATGCCGAAACACAGCTCTCTCAATTGAAGTCTCGGAAACGGGATGAATTGAAGGTAGCTTAGAATTATACCTGCACACATTCTTCTTCACACACATGCACACGTGGGGACAGTCACACACTCACTGCTCTTCATTCTGCTGTATCTGCACTGCTGGACCCCAATCTGTGCTACCCATGCTTCTCTTTTTCACCATGTTTTTTTTTTCTATTGGTCTCCAGGATTCAATCCTAGGGGGTTTAATTGGGTTGAAGGGTCATTAATTCATGCATTGGAAAGTGGTTATTTGGTTATATTCTTGTGTTTTCAGTTTTCTTTTTTTTTTTTTTGTCATTTATGACAATTATCTGTGAATATGACAGAGAGTGGTAAAGGAGAAAAATGCTCTTGCTGAAAGGCTAAAGAGTGCTGAAGCTGCTCGGAAGAGATTCGATGAGGAACTGAAAAGGTATGCTACAGAGAATGTGACACGGGAGGAAATCCGGCAGTCATTGGAGGATGAAGTTCGGAGATTAACTCAAACAGTTGGCCAAACTGAAGAAGAAAAGAGGGAGAAAGAAGATCAGGTTGCTAGATGTGAAGCGTATATTGATGGGATGGAGTCAAAATTGCAGGCCTGCCAGGTTTTTGCTTTCACACAGTTTCTTTGTCACATACTGATCATCTTAATTCTTTGTTTAATCATTAAAATCTGTTTTATACACCAGTGCTTTTTTGGTCAAACTTGCAGTCTTATTGTTTTCTTTTGGAGCGAAATCAATAATTTCTTGTGACATTTGGAGAGCTTCCATTTGAGTTGTTAATTGCTATTTGAATTCCTCAAATGATGTCATATCTTTAATAGGGGATTTGTATGGGATCCAAAATAATAATTAATAAAAAGAACTCTCCTCTCCTTTCTCTCTGTTTGTCTTACCTGTTATTTTATCAGCCATGGATGTGAAGTGTTTATTTTTATGTCATAGATTAACTCATTTTTGTTTGCAGCAATACATCCACACCCTGGAGGCTTCACTTCAAGAAGAAATGTCACGACATGCTCCTCTCTATGGTGCTGGGTTGGAAGCTCTATCAATGAAGGAGTTGGAGACGATATCTCGTATCCATGAGGAAGGACTCAGGCAGATCCATGCTCTCCAACAGCGCAAGGGGAGTCCAGCTGCCAGTCCTCTCGTGAGCCCCCATACGCTACCACACAATCATGGGCTGTACCCTGCTGCTCCTCCGCCAATGGCAGTTGGATTGCCTCCCACACTTATCCCAAATGGTGTTGGGATCCACAGCAATGGTCATGTGAATGGTGCAGTCGGGCCATGGTTCAACCACACATAAACAAATTTCACAGTTTCAGGGTTGGGAAGAGAGGTGGGGTTGCATGTGCGCATGGGCTGTTCACTTCTTTCTTTGAGTTATTTCTTGGCATGTTGACTGGTAGAACTGTTGGAACCACTCGATAAGGAAACAAAAAAAGAAAAAAAGAAAAAAAAAATTCAAATCTCAAGTGAGAGAGGGGAAGAGGAGGAGGGCAGTACTTTTAGGAATTGAAAGCGAGAAGGGAGTCCAATAGAACTAACAGCTGCAAATGCCATGCTTATTTGCTTCTCTTTGATAAAAAGTTTAATTATAGGCCTCTTGAAAAGTTTTGTTGATCAATGGGGTTTCATTCTTATTTAAAGCCCCCCTTTTTTTTTTTTATTAAATATAATATCAATTTCCTTCCTTTTAAAAGTAATTTAACTAGTAACACCATTTGTTACTGCCTGTTGTAGGGCCATCTTGGTTTTCTGTTCTGTTGGTTCTGTTTGCAATTTAGGAACCGCCAGAGTCAAAAGGTGTGTTCTACACTCCATCAGATTGTGCTCTAACGGGAGCGGTTTTGGCGGGAATCTTTTGCTTCAAAAATAGGGGGATGGGAGGTGTTCCATTCGGTCCATCCATAATGCAGGCCCTTGGGTTTTAGTCCATACTCCCCCGACTCCGCTATAAGATGGGCTCTATAAGGTTGTTTTTTAAGTTAATTGATGATGGTCCATAAGACGGCAAGTTTGCTTTTTTTTTTTTTTTTTTTTTTTTTTAAAAAAAAGAAAAAAAAATGAAATTAAGAGAATGAGTTCATTTTTTCAATTATCTAAATTTTCAGATTCACATAGGTGTTTTAAATTCATACTCAATTAAATTAGGTTTTGTTGAATGTTCATTAACTAATCGCATTAAAATGTGGATAATCATGAAATTTATGTGGACAAACAAATAGCATAACCTGAATTAGTGAATAATAATGGAAGTAAGTAGGAGTAGGATAGAGTAGAGAAGGAAGAAAACGCAATTACGTATTTCTATAATTAGAAAGCAATTTAGCACATATATATATATATATATATATTTTTGTGTGTGAAACAAATAAACGATGTCAAGACGTATCGTAATGGAATAAACTAACAATCAAACAAACGCGGCTTAGAAGAAATTATTTATTTGAATAAGGGATGATGAAGATTAAAAAGAAAAAAAACAACTCAGATTACAAGAAATCAAAAGTAAAAACAGTTTCTTCAGAAAGTGATAGTTAACTTGTTGTTAACTAATAGTAATATTAATTTTCATCCACTAATTACCAACACCAAAGGCATAGGGAAACATGTGGATTTGACTGAAACAAAATAATCACTTAATTAAAATGAAATACAAAATTAAGGTGGAGAGGTATTTATTTTCTTTTTCAGACACCCCAATTAAGCTCCTATAATGCTTCTTCAAATCAATTTCTTCCACTACTTTTTTCCTTTCTTATAACAATCTATTTCAGCTTTACTTAGTTATATATATATATATATATAACAGAGAGTTGATGCACATTTTTATTCACAACCCCAATATGGTAACACCCATTTCTCTCTTCTCTCTTTCTTTTGCATGCCCAATTTATTGGGAGATAGCTTCTGCCGCCTAATCATCATCTTCTTCTTCAGCAGCAGCATAATTTTCTTCTTCTTCCTGATTCTTTTTCTCTGTATTTTCTGGTCATTTCCCGTGCATTGCCGGACAATTTGGTTATGAGCAATAACGCTTGCCCCACTCCATATCCATGTAAGCTTTACCTATACATACATGATCCTTTTGCATATTGAATTAATCATATATACATATACCTTCTCTTCTCCATTTGCACTTCTTTACTTCTCAATGTATATGTGCATGCTTACGCAATACTGTAATAGCATTATCTTGTGTTTTCATATTTGATATACAGAATTAATGTAATATCTCATCCCTTTTGATTACTGATTATTTTTCTTCCATCATAACCATAGAATTTTACTTAATCCTTCACAAACCTTGTTAATTAAATAGTTAATTAACTAATCTAATTGTTGATTAGATGGGTGTAGCTAGCTAGGGTTTACAGCATGCAAAACCAGATCCATAATATTAAAATGGCCACCGCAAGCTATAGGTAATCATTGATATCATATGATTTCAGTAGTTTCCACAATCTTTTGATATTTTTTTTTCTTGAATCGTTAATTTACATTTTTTTTTACTGACTAGTTATTTTTTAAGATTCAATAGTGTGTATATAACAAGTCTAATAAATAATGTATAATTTTCTCAAACAAACAAATAAATAAAGTATAATTATATAAAAAGTGGTATATTCTTTTTTTTTTAAAAAAAGTTTCCATTAAAAAATTTGCATGTTATAAAAATTAATTTTTTATCATCCGATATCCCTAAAAGTAAAGAGTCTGTAACACTCAAATCCAAACTTTACTTAAAAAAATTTAAACTTTTTGTCACTTAAATTAACAAATGTTCATAGTTATAATCAATTTTTAGGTATAATACAATGGGAATAGAAAAATTATTTTATCAAATTTTTAAATGGAATTGCCCATTATGATAAAGGATTTTTTTTTAGCTTTTCAATAAAATTTTATGATGCTTAAAGTGAATAAATACATAAACCAAAATGGACAAAACTTATAGTTAGTTGATTATTTTATATGTTTTGGAAAATTTTATTTTTATACAACTAATTATATACATTTGGTGAAACTTTAATTTTAGCAATGCTTAATTTCTAGAGTCGTCTAGATGAGTTGTTCAGTCAAATGCATGTGTGTAATTCCTTTCTGTAGACCTTCCATAAATGGCTACATTAACTAATCTAGCTAGCTTGTTTTGGTTTCCTTAATAAATCCTTCAGTTTCTAAGTTAATGCTTCAGGCCATAAAGGCATAAACTATGGCAAAGAAGAAATGTAAACAAATATTGATAGAATAGTTTTGGGTTTTCATAAAATTTTTCCTCTAAAAAAATTTTGCAGGATGAAGAAAGTTTGCTGGCCTTACTTTGATCCTGAGTTTGATAGTCTCCGTGAAAGGATATTTGGCCCCCCGTACGTATACATATCATAAATTTTTATATTTTAGTTGATTGAGCTTGAACTCGAGCTCAATTGGGTTCTGCTTTAAATATTATAGTTGTGAAAATGATAGAGTTAAATTTTATTCGTTATAGATATATAAATATATTTTTTTTCAGAAATAGAAACTTCAATCAATACTTAATTAATTATCTGATATGTAAATTGATGATTTGCTATAAATTAATATGCATGCAGTTGTAGAGTGTGCATTGATAACGAAAGTATGGAAGATTGCACAGTAGTAAAGGTGGATAGTGTAAATCAGCAAGGGCTTCTCCTAGAAGTGGTGCAGGTTTTAACAGACCTCAATCTAACCATTTCTAAGAGTTACATTTCCTCTGATGCTGGATGGTTCATGGATGGTACCTACCTCTCCTATATATATGCATATCTTATGCCTTTCACTAATTACGAACACTGAAATACAAATCCTAATTAATTAATTTCTTAATTACAGTTTTTCATGTTAAAGATGAACGTGGCAACAAACTTAGAGATCGTAATGTCATTAACTATATCCACCAGGTAATCAGTACTTTGAATTTTACATTATGTAATTGCAATTACTACAGGATTAAATTTCGATCTTCATATGTATACATTTGCTTTGGTTTGCATTTGATATCTATAATTATAACTTTTATGAGCCATGATTCTTTTAAAATTAGAAATTCGAGTTAGAAGGATCTTATTAAAAAATAAAACTCTTTTGTACCTGTACTTTGCATATAAACCGAGTAGACGTATTATTAATATAATTATAAAATATTTATGTTATAATGTAGAGTAAATCAATATTTTTCATAGTTTGTTTTTAAAAAAAATTAACAATAACATAACAAAAATTTCTCAATAACTATTATATCACTGCTCTAATTTGAGTTCTTATCATCTAATTTCTGCGGTTGTTATTTTTTTTCAAAAAAAAAAATTAAAGTGGAATGGAAGTATTTTATTATAAAATTTGTTATAAATTCTAATTTAGACGTGTTACCCAGCAAAAAAAAAAAAAACTCATAACAATAATAATTACTGGATGTAATGTACTAATTTTCCAATCAATTATAGTATGCTGAAGGTGGAAAATGGATGCCGGCCATAGGTACAACAAGGGAGACTCCAAGTCCGGCAAAAGTAAAAACATACAGAAACGATGTTCTCGAAGGCGAGCATTCAAGCGAGCACACCGCCATAGAACTGAGCGGAACTGATAGGCCAGGACTCTTCTCAGAGATATCAGCTGCTCTAGTTGACCTTCATTGTAACATTGTTGAAGCACATGCATGGAGCCACAATTCGCGTCTTGCTTGCGTTGCTTATGTTTCTGATCAGTCAACTGATACCCCGATAGACGACCCTCACCGCCTCGCCACCATTGAGGACCACCTGACCACTGTTATCCGTGCCACCGGACCTCAGCAGAACAACCAAGAAGTTAAGACAGGTGGCGTTGTTGGAGGGGAAGGAACGGTGACCAACGTGGAAAGGAGGTTGCACCAACTCATGCTTTCAGCTAGGGATTTTGATGATGGGCCTTTAAGTTCACCAAAAAGTGGGTCTGGATCAGGATCGGACAGTGAAGAGGAAGGGAGGAAGACAATGGTTTCAATAGATAACTGTAAGGAGAAGGGATATTCAATAGTAAGCATAAAGTGTAAGGATAGGCCGAGGTTAATGTTTGATACGGTTTGCACTTTGACTGATATGCAGTATGTGATTTTTCATGCTTCTATTGGTTCTCGTGACGATGGTTATGCATTTCAGGTATGTCTCACAAGTTAGAGAGCTCATTCACTGAACTATAATGTTTAATATCTCTGTTAGCTACATGAACAGTATGTCGTTATCTATGAAAAATAACAAAAGGTGTTTCTCTCTCAATTCAATTGTCCTTATATTATCAGGTAAAAAAGAAACAACTGTAATTTAAAACAAATTATCTTTATCTAGTCCATGATGTTACTAATAGTGATGTCTATCATGATACATATAATAATATGACAATAATAATTTAATTAAGTTCTATTTAATAATTTATATTTAGCATATAATAATATGTAATCTATTTGTGTACATGATACAGGAATATTTCATACGACATGTTGATGGGTATGCTTTAGGAACAGATAGCGAGAAAGAACGGGTGATAAAGTGCTTAGAGGCTGCCATAGAGCGCCGAGTTTGCGAGGTAATTAATTAAGCACCGCCAATTTCACTCTTTTAAACAAAAATAATTTTGTACACTATTAATGGGTAATTACTGTATTTGTATGCATATGATCAGGGGGTGAAGGTGAAGTTATGTGCAGAAAATAGAGTAGGGTTACTGTCTGATATAACACGAGTTCTTCGAGAGAATGGGTTGACTGTTGTGCGAGCAGATGTAGCAACACAGGGAGAGAAGGCAGTGAATGATTTGTACGTAAGGGACATTTCAGGGAATGAAGTAGACATGGAGTTTGTTAAGTCTGTGAAGAAGGAAATGGGTTCTATAGACCTTCAGGTCATGAATGATTCTTCATCAAGGCCAAGTCCTAGAGATCAAAGGGCTCGTTTCTCTATTGCAGACTTGCTTAAATCTCAATTTGAACGTATTTCTCATAACTTTGTCCCAATTAAGTTATAAATTCGGGAAAATCTACACATTTATGTGTACTCTTTTTATGAAGGTTTCATTTGGGAAAATAAATTAATTTTCTTGTAAGTTTTAGGGATTGTACAAAATAAATAGAGCTATTTCAGGTGTCGTTGATGTTTAGGGTTGTAGCTAAAGCTTGTACAATTTCTGAAAGGATCTGCTTCTTCCAAGGGATTGTACACAAGCTGTATTTGAATTCTTTAATTCATTCTAAAATGTAAATAGACAAAAAAACAGATAAAATTCGAGAGTTAATTGGAGATAATTCTATCTATTACTCTCTATAAATAACAAACTCGAACATAGAAATTTTTTTTTTACTACTCCACATATAGATATAAAAAAATTATATAGCGGACTGTGATGCAGTAGGCTGCTAAATAAAAAAAAAAATTTAAAGACTATTTAGCACTCCTGAACATGGGCAATATAAATTGAAATTTTGATTTTTTTTTTTCAATTCTCTCTCTCTATATATATATGTGTGTCAATATTGGGCTAAAATGGTAACAAATGCTTAAAAAACAACATAATGATATATATATGCGTGTGTAACTTTTTTAACTGCGCACATAACGTAACGTGGCAACCTAAATTTCATAATCTATATCTCCAAGTCTGAAATTTATCCTCCTAAGCCATATGGAGTGCAGTATCATATGAAACACATCAAATCTCTTAGCTGGCTGGTTCAACATAAAATGCTTCCTAACAGTTCTTAAACCCTCTTTAAGCCTTTCATATTTCTCTTCTGGGACCGATGCCAACACCTCCTTTAGTCTTGGAATCTCTGATATATTCAGCTGTATGGAAAAAGCATCCCATCTCAAGACATCACTAAACGGCAACACATAATGTTCCGATAAAATCACAGGCACGCATTCTGCATAAATGGATTCCACAATTCTAGGGCTAGCCACTTCATGCCCGCTTGGACATAAACAAAACTTGGATTGCAGCATGAGTGAGTAATAGTCCAAGTGTTTAGGTAAGTACTCGAAGACACGAATATCAGAGTCACGGTCTTTCCATTGATTGAGAAGGAGAGGACGGATAGGACCATGCAATCCACCGGCAAAGAATGCTAGGTGGGAACGTGTGGTGTTGGCAGGTGGTGGAGATAAGAGTTGAGGTGGAACGTTGCCGCTGTAGAGGTGGATCTCGGGAAGGCTTACGTCCTTTCGAGGATTGAAACCTTCAGAAGTGTTGGCATTGCATAGGACTCTAATTGATTTGTCGTAAAGGAAATGATTGCCCCGGGATGCATGAGGACCCTGTAACAGGAAGTAAAAAATAATGAAGTCCACGTCTAGGGCACAGTATATATTTAATCATTTTCACAACCAATAAATTGCGAATGGTAAGATGCATTAGTGCTTTCAAAAGTTAATGCCACTCAGGATATACATTTTAGGACTTGGTCGACATATATATTCCAAATTGAAGCTCTACACATGCATATAACTAGTGGCTGACTAATAATTAAATACCTGAAGTGGGTTTGCCACTTGCGGAACAAATTCAGAGTTTCATCAAGTGATAATGAAAGATTGATGAATGTAGTTCATAGATAACACGTAAATTCACTGGGTGAATCTCCCCAGTTTTCCTAGAAAACGATATAAGTGGTTGGAAAAGTATAGAAATTAAAAGAAACTTACCCAATCATGACAAGCAAGCATGAAGTGGTCAGCACCATTAGTTCTATTCCAGAAGGGATGTTTGGTAGATACCACTCTTACATAATCAGCCACAAACTGCCTTAGTGGTGAAAGTTCGTATGTAAGAGGTATATACAGATATTTGACCATCCAGGTCACGCTAAAGGGCATGAAATAAACGTGGGCACGCTTCGGATCATTTGTTCTATGCCTCCTGGCTCCGTGTTCCATCTCGTGGATAAACCTCCCTTCGATTGTGTATATGTTCTTGCATGGGCCATCATGAACAATTGGTGGGTCCCCTTCAGAGTACACGTAGACCTTGAATCTCCTCTCCATCTCCAGATAACTCCTAAAATTTTTTGAATTAATAATGGGTATACAAGTGATTTTTTTTTCAATGAAAGACAACCGATTGCTAAGTATTAATAGCTGATAATCAAGTAGAGTAGAGAGACGCTACATCACACCACAATAGTGCACTGAGAAACTGATAGTTATAGAAAGAATGATCAGTTAACCATCATGAGGCTATATAGTGAGCAGTGCAAAGCCGCATGGCTAAAAAGAGAAGTATGACTACTACAACCTTGATATGACCTGTATGTGATCTCGATCGTGATCAGCATCAGTGAGTAATTAACTTATAAGCAGTCCTAAGCGTGACAATTAATGCATGCAAATGTTACTGTCAATTTGTTATATAAAGAATACTATAAAAAAAAAAAGAAAAAAACTGCGAACCAGCTTAAAAAGCTTTAGGAGGAATTAAACTAAGCCATTAAGAAGCAATTCAACGCTACGAAAGGAAACATCACCAATATTTCTAAGCACTTAACAATTTGATCATCATCCAAAGGACCACTACTCAAGTGAAGTCTCAACACCACCCATCATATTGGGATAATAACCATACAAAGGAATTAAGCTGTCTATATTGTGTAGATAAATCTATTTTTATATCCTTTTGAGCTAAAACTAGGAATTAAAGGACCACTTAGTCATTTTTGAATAAAAAAAAAAAAAAAAGGAAGAGTACTGGAGTAGTGTTTCAATACACTGCAGTAGTCTTCATTACAATAAGGCAGCAAAAGAAGCGCTTTATTTTCAGTAGCTATGATTATGTACTGCGCTGGTGTGAGATGTGAACTGTGAAGTGTGTGAAAACAGTTCAAGTGACCAAAAAGACACATCAATGAGTCTTGAGTGCGCGCACTTAATTGATCTCACCCACAACCACACACAAAAACCATGCGTCAGCTCCAAGATTTCTCTCTCTCTCTCTCTCTCTTTTTCTACTAATGTAAAGCTCATTATGTTATAGATTATACTCCTGGCGGAATGCTATCTTAGAAGCAAAGAATTAATATATTATTAAGCTTTATTATTAATTATAATCGAAGCTTAATTAATTTATTACTAAGCTTTTAATTAATCATTAATTAATTGATTAATTAAGGAACTGCTTACTGATGAAAAGCGGCGCTGTTACGATAAACCTGCACATGGCTACTTTGGTAAACGACGTCGGTTTGTTTAGCTGCCTTGTGTATGGAAGCTCGAGCTCGAGCTAGTCCTTGCTCCAGCACTTCTTCTTCTCTGTTTAATTTTGAAATTTTTCTCTGTAACATAACAGAATAAAAATCAAACAAACGTTACTCTGAAAAGACAAAAAAAATATATATATATATCAAAAGCTCAGACTCAGAAACTGCAGACATGAAGGTGCTTGTCACCTTCCATTTCATAAGCTTAAAAAAACGAAACAGAGAAGAATTTATTATAACTTACAATAACAGTTCGGTTGATAGGTGGAGAAGTATAATTAGCTGACGCTATCGTCGTCGTCGTCGTGGGAGAAGAATTAGAAGGAGGACGATGATGGAGAGAATGAAGTTGATCGGAGGTTGAAACTCTAGTTTGCAGTTGAACAAAAGATGAAACGGCTGAGTTTGCGGTGGAGAATTCAAATTTGGAAGTACCGCCGGGGGAGAAGCTGATAAAACGATTGGAGATTAATAAAACTAAAGAGAACAAAACTAGACAGAGGAAACAACGTGTGTAGGAAAATGAATTATATCGGTGAAGTTTGATGATATCCATTTGAGCTGTGAGAGATGGATGTGAGTATGTGTTTGGATAGAGTGATTTTAGTTTCTCGGGAGGGAAAATGGATGGTGTGAATGAAGAATAAGGCGGGTGTATAGAATAGAAGAAGAAGAAGAACAGAGAGGCAACTTTTTGATTTTTGGTTTTATTTTGGTTTTGTTTTCTCTATATGTAACGGGCACAAAAGCGTGATCGTATGATCTGTCAGAAATTACGAGTTTGACACTTACGGGAAAAAAAATTAGTGCATTAGTTGACGGTGCAAATCAGCATGAACTGCGCCAATTTAGCTGCGTTTTTTTCCTTTTGAATTTCTTTTACTGCCGGTAATTTTTTTCCCTCCAAACCAAATTTTAAATTTTTTTTAGGTATTGTATGAAATTTTTTTACTTAGAGTGCTATTTTCGCTTAAATTGTCTTAAATTCAAGTTCTAATATATACAATCATTTCAAATTAGTTGTTGGGAAACTTTTGTCACTTTTGTTATCCTACCTGAATCGAACTAGATTAATTAGAGTTTAATGAGCTTTAAATATCGGTGGTTTGGATAAAAAAAAATTACCTATATCATGTATTAACAAATGTTATGATAAAAAAAGTTTTATCTATTGGGAAACCTTGTTACTCTCATAGTCGTACCCGGATCAAATGAAATTGATTAGAATACCTATAGTTTGGACAAAAAAATTTACCTATATAATGTATTAGTAAACATTATGATAAAAAAAAAATTATCTACTATGTTGTGTATCTTGTAGCTAATTATTGGGTGTAGGACACTCAGAGTAGGTAAAAAATTTTCATTAATTATTCGTAAAAAATATATTGCACTGATTTTTCCAACATTGTAGACATTAATTTCACATATTCAACTAACTAGCTGCAAATGCAACACTTTTATATAATTTGGTTCAAGTGGCATAATTTTTGCCTGTAATCAGCTTCTATCAATCATGTAAATTTGTATATGTATAAGATCTTGATTAGTTATGCAAGTACTATAATATTGGAATTTTGATATTAAGCCTTCTCAGCCATATAGAATGCATCACCATGTGCAATACATCAAAGGGCTTCGCTGGTCTATTAAGCTTGAAATGCCTTTGAACTTGAATAACCCTCTTCTGCATTCTCAAGTACTTCCTCATAGGAATTCTTTGCAGAATCGTCTTGATTTCCGGTATTCTGGCCACCGGAATATGAACGGAAAATTTGCTCCAATCAAGAACGTCGCTGAATGGTAGATAATAGTAATCCGAAATGATTACCGGAACGCAACCTGTATATATTGACTCAGGAACTCTAGGGCTCGCAACGTCCCACCCACTAGGGCACAGGCAGTACTTGCTTTTGCTCATTAACTCGGTGTAGTTCAGGGTTTTAGGAAGATACTCGTAAACTTGAACGTCCTTGTCTTTGCCTTCCCAATGCTTGAATAATTGTTTTCTCACGTACCCTTGTTGGCCGCCGGCGAAAAAAGCAAGAATCGGACGATCCCGAGGAGGTAAGCTATGAGGTTCAGGGCTTAACTTTCCAACTTTTAGCTTGATTTCTGGCAAGGAAACATCTCTTGCTGGTACAAATCCTTCAGATATATTGGCATTGCATAGAACTCTAATGAAGTGCTTGTAAAATTCAGGATGGGCAGCTGAAACATCCGGTGCCTAAAATTAACAAAAGAATGAGTTTATAAAATCCATATATAGTACCAAGAAATCATTGCCATACATATAATATGAAGATAAAAATACATATATATATATATATACCCAGTCATGGCAAGAAGTGAGAAAATGGTCAGCTCCACGGCGTCTATTCCAATAAGGGTACTTAATGGAAATGATATTAACGTAGTCTTTGACAATGATTTGCAATCTTTTGCGAGAAAAAGTGACGACAGGCTGATAAACAAACCTCACAACACTAGCAACGCTAAGGGGAAGAAAATATGCATGTGCCTCATCAGGGTGGCTAGCTGAAAACGGGCTCTTCCCACTCTCAATTTCGTCTAAGAATTGCCCCTCAATCGCATAAATGTCGTTCATTGGTCCATTGTGAAATAGCGGTGGCTCGCCTTCTTTGTATGTCCATACTTTAAATATTTTCTCCATCTCAATGTAGCTCCTGAAAAATACTCATGATTCATTCCAAATCATTATTGACTATTTCTAACCACTATTCACATTTCAATGTGTTGAAATATTTTGATCTCATATTGCCCAAAATCAGTAAATTCATCGAGTTGATAATCCAATTTTGAGCACAACATGTACAAAAACATTGTTTTTTCTCCAAAAAAAAATTATTTTATGCATATTTCCTTATTACTATTAAATAATTTAAATAAGTATTTCAATCGCACAGTGATCACTACATGTATAGTTGAAATTTTTTTTGTCAAATTTGTGTTAAATATACACATGGATAATGATAAGTGTCACTGTCGCGGGCTACTACAAAACAAAATTTTTCTTTTTAATTTTGCCATCAATTTTTTTTGATAAGCCATAAAATAGAAGGGCAAAAATTAACTACAATGGCCGCATTTGTATCGCAATCGCCATACTAAATATTTTCCTATATATTAGTAGTACCAATAAGTTTTGCCCTCAAAATGTAATAAAAAATTTTATAACAGAATATATGGCTAAATATATATATGCAAATAAAAATATCAAACTTTTTTTTTAAAATTTTTTTGCCTCTAATAAAATGTATCAATGAAGGAACATGTTTAAGTACAATTAGCTAATTGGCCTGCAAAAAGATATAAGGGTTGTGGAAGGTATGTGCATATAAAGAAAGCTTTTCAAATGGGAGGTAAATATTTACTGTGGAATCTTCATTGATAGTATATGATAATGATAAAAGTAAGCTGCATTTAAATTCTTGAAATGAAGCCGTAGCTGGAAATTTGCAAAAGCAAGCTAGGCAAAGCACATCAACTTAATTTGGCTTCTTGTCACCTATTATTCCATCACCATACCACAATGTTTCTGTTTTTTTTTTTTTTAACTGTCCGTACCACATTGCTGTTGTTCTTTCAATCAAGAGAATATCTCCTAATAAATGTTCAATCTTGGAATTATTTAATTTGCTGCCAACCAACAAATAATTTTCTCAACCTACATAGATATTTTTCACTTACTTGATTAAGTTTAATAGTTCATTATCATCTTATTAATAAAATAATTATATATTTTAAGAAGTTTTTTGTAAGCCTAAAGACACTTTAAAAACAAAAAAAAATTAAAATTATTAATTATTTTCATTTTCAAAAGTCAAGTTAATAGCAGTATCTCTATATCAAAAATCAAACCTTTTGGTTTGAACCATCGGTTTCTAAGATCCACTCAATTCTAACTAATTTGGTTTGACCTGAGTATAATTACAAGGGAGGCCAATGACATAGATTTTTACTACAAGCTACAAAATGCAATCATTTGTTTTCAATTTTTTTTCTTTTTTATAACTTATTTCGATAATTTAAATTATAAGGAAGATTTCCAACCTTAATTATTAATATAAATCATAGGCATTTTGCAATTAATCAGAAGAACAAAATGCATACATACATGCATATATATAGGACTAAATTAACTAATCATGAAGTCTTCTTAATTACTTCATTAATTAAATTGATAGTTGAAACTTAAGGTAAATCTTACTGATGAAAGATGTAAGGATTAATGTAAATAGATCCTCTTGGAATGAAGCTTTCTTTTTTGTAAGATGAATAATTCCGAGTTTGACTCGCCTCAAGAATGGCTGCTCTCGCTCTTGCTAACCCTTTTTCTATTTTCTCTAATGGACTCTTCTTTTGCACCTGTAGAGCATTTATGCAATGAATGTGACAAAATCTCATTTGTTTTAATTATATGGTAACTTTGAATATAAAGAAATGTGGTTTACATTTGTGGTATTATAAGCACTTGAAATGTTGGAAATTATGTGAGGAATGATGAATGCTTCTTTGTTATCTTGACAAGTTTTGGTGTTGTTCCTTGGAGAAAAAGAAAGGTTAGTGAAGGAATAATGAGGAAGATTGATTGAAGACAAAAAAAAGAATGAGAATGATTGAAGGATATAGTATACAAGAGATAGCGCAGGTGAAATCAGTCATGTTCAAATGAGTATAGCTAGAGAAGTCGATCCATTTTGATTGCTAGTGAATAGTGATATAAAGAGGAGGAGGGGGGTTTAGTAGTAAGAATGTGAAATTAATTTTTCAGGAAAAAGAGTAATTAAGGATTAGAATTTAATTGTATTTTAGACTATCTTTCCACAAAATTAATTTATGTTCCATTAATTAATTATCCCCACCCACACCTCTCTCTTTGTTTGGCAGGATCTATCTCTCAATGAACATGTCCACTATTCATCTTTCACACCCACCTGTCTGTACAAAAAAGGTCGATTTCGATTGTGGAGTTCCTCTATGTTGCATAGCTTTGGTACTTTGTAACCTAGCTTGTAGCCCACTAGCACATATAAGCTTATGGTATTAATTAATTGGATGTAACTATAACATTAAAGGATTATGATAGTCAAATAGAATGGCTAAACTGGCTAAGCTATAGAATTTCAATATTTAATTCAGTTCTCAAGTTTTTAATACAGTTACCAATCTACAATCCCCACGTTCATAATCAAGATCAAGGGTGGAACTATAAGGGTTCAATTAAGATAAGAATATATACAAGTATGGTAGTCAAATTCTGCTTGTCAAGTAAAAAAAAATGGTAAGGATGGTAATTCTGGTGGTTGAATTTATGATAATTATAGCAAAGGAAAAAATTGTATATCATCCTTGATTGAGTTATCCTTAACTAATCTACTGATAATTATAGTTAATATTATGCGTGATGATCCAATGCAACATATTCAGGACTTTTTTTTTTCAGTTAGATTAGTTGTAGTTGTAGTTGTAGTTGTAGAACCATATATGTATATATTTTTTTGGTTATGTTAGTTGTAGTTGTAGAAACATATCAGAAGAGATGTTAACATCATTAATTTCATCAATTACCTAGTCCTAGATATTAATTGTTGGCGGCTGCCAAGTTGAACGTTTTAGCAAGACATGTGATGCAAATTACAAAGTCATAACGATGTAGAAATTAGCCCATCCATCCTTGGTAGTACTATAATTAAGTGCTCTTGAAGGACCTACTCGTTTAAATTCTTCCATCAATGGGTTCATAAGGATACTTATACAATGTGCGGTCCCAGGCCGAAAGCAAAGTGGAAAATTCTTTTCTATTTAACTCAACTGTTGAATTTGTAGGAGATATAATGTGTTATTTATTTTTTTTTTAACTACCTATATTTAGAGTTCACTGGATTCTGACTAATTCGGTTCGATCCGAGCAGGACCACAAGGTTGGCAAAAGTCTTCTAATAATGAGTAAGTGTAAAATATTTCATTTATCCAACCGCTGAGTGTAGTACTTGACAGAATTTAAAAAAAAAATTATATATATATATAAGAAACAGTAACGCATGCAACTGCAATTCGTTATGCTTGTATCCTTTCAATTTTACAAAGATTGAACCATAGAATAAACGGGACAAACAAAAGAGAAGGGTGTTCAGAGCAAGTTACTTATGTTGCCTAACTGGGATCCATGGTTATAGCGGAAATCTGTGCAGGGGACTACAGGCTTTAAATTTAGACGGCAGACACCTAAAGCCACAAAAGAGGCTAAAAGCAATGCTGCAATTTCCTAACCCCTAAAAACACCTAGTTTCACCAATGCTTCCCTTATGTCATCCTCTTTGCATTCCTCGCTTCGGAAGATTTTGGGGCTGTTGAATGGCAAGACATCCTCTAGAGGATAGCTTCTGTTAGCATGAAGCTTACGGCAACTGCTGCCTACTCCATTCAATATCACTGACTTGTGAACTCCACCTAGCAAGCCTTCGTAATCTGTGTCTCCGCATTCGCCCACGAAAACTACAACATTTGACAAGTCTATGCCCCATCGAACATACAGATACCTGAAGGAAGTTGCTGATTAGCATACTAAAATCAGCTCTTACGAGACTGTTTTCAATTTTTTCCTTCAATTCTTCTGGATTTGAGCATCACGAAATGACATGACAATAGACAGTAAAAATAACCTCAGCATTACCTGAGAGCTTGGGATCGGGAAGCCAATACAGGAATCACATTTAGCTTGTTACCGTCCTCACAATAAATAACATTGCATCGAAGGCCCTGGATTCTCATCAATTTTCGAAGTTCTTTAACTGGAGGAATCTGTAGAAGATAAATTACATATCAAATAATGTTATATACAAGAGCTAAAATGGTTTAAAAGCACAGTCAAATCTACAAAGTGTTGGTGGCCTTTCACCAAGTTGGCGCATTGAAGAAACTTTACCGATGATTGTTCTTTCACTTTAAATGCATAGCAATATGCAGATGATCCTGACTCGTCTTCCGTGACAACTTGTTCTTGTCCTTTCTTCTCATTGACAGAAGCAACCCAACGAACCAAAGTCTTCCTTAAACCTTCTCCACCCCAGCGGAATTCAATGTGCGAATGATGATCCAAGTCTGACAAAAATGGAAGCCCGCTAACTCCCTCAGTGCTTGAAGATGGGTAATAAACTTCGCTACCGCTATTACAGATAAATGCATCAAAATCCAATGGGCTCAAGCCTCCTGACGCCAGAAGAGAGTGTATCTCAGATATGGTCATGGCCGTTGACAATATATACCCTATCAATTCCGCCGAATTTTCCTTCCTTGCCATTTCAACAACTACCTTAATGGTATGAAGAAAATCTACTGTTGGATCACCATCTACTGCAATAACAAAAATATATTTCCTTCTCCGAAATGCTGGAAATTTGCCATTGCCAATATTATTATTATCATCCACTTTCTCTGTTCGTATGCCTCCTATGGCACCTTTGGCCAATGTCAAAATATTACTGCCTGACTTGTTCTTCCCATCTGAAGCATTGTCGTCATTATCTAAAGAAGTATCAAGATTTCCACTTTCAATTTTATCTCCGTCCAATGAAAGTTTCAAGTTAAGAGATAAATCCTGAATATCTCTCAAAGAATCACTAGGTGAATCAGTTTCTAAACTCTGAGACCCATCTTCATTTTTCTGCCATTGAGGATGCCTAGGCTTGCAGCAGGATATTCGAGCCAAGTACGTTTTACAGTGTTCTGGCCATGAGAAAAGGTGAATGTTTTTAAGTCCATTCTGTCTGCATCTCGCCCAAAGTTGTTTGTCTGAGACAAGCTTCAGAAGAGCATCAGCGATAGACTGTTGATCATGGGGATCAACTAGTAGTCCATTGTCAAGTACCTGTAACGATCCAGTCATCAGTATTGATAAACTAGCATGAACATCAACTCAAAAACTACTACAGAAATTCAGACAAAAAAATCCTTCTAAGCATAAGAAGGCTGACCCACCCGATGAATGTCAACAGGACCCCCATTTTTTGTAGCAACAATAGGCAAACCATAAGCTGCAGCCTGTCCAGCAAGTAGCTTATATTAGATTTGTGAGAAAGTTACCGTCTAAATAATTTAAGTAATGCAGGTAGTAGATTAGGACAAGCACCTCTATCAAAGTTAGCCCAAATGGCTCAATGAAAGCAGGATTGATGAAAACACCCTGAAAGATGGAGAAGAAAAAGGGAAAAATATGGGAGTTTATTGAAATAAGAAGCCGAAATGGCAATCAAATTTAATAAGTAAAGATATCATACCTTTGTTTTCGCTGCAAGACGATAAATCTCAGGAACATCTGACTGCTTGTGGTGCTTGGGATATGCTACTTGGCCATATAGATCATATTTATCAATAAGCTTAATAATGGAAAGAAGATAAGATGCATTTGTGTTTGACATCTCATCAATGTCATCCCGGTTTCCCATTATTAATGTCTGAAAGAACAGAAAGCCGAGTAAAATAAATTTTAAACTGCGAGGGAAAAAGAGCATTAAGGCACTCAATGGAAATGCATGCACTGGGCAGGCTCTGTTCGAATACATTAACTTACAAGGTTAGCGAGCTCCCTTAGCGGGCGACATTCTCCAAAAGCTTTAACTAAAGTGGTAATATTCTTTTTAGGGTCTGGCCTAGCTAGAGCAAGTATCATAGGCTTCCGCGGATTTGAAAAGAAACGCATTATCTGCCAAAGCAAAGTGGACTGCATTAAAATGGATATAAAAATCATACCAAGTGGCTACATATACCATTTGATGTTCATCCTCGAGAAAAATATATTATTTGCAGTGTGAATTCAAGTACGAGGAATTAGTTGCATAACAAAATTGTTTGGCTGACAAAAACAAATTACATGAAGAAGAAATAATAATGAACACCTCTGACCAAATGGGTGGATCATGGGTAGCAGGATTGTAGCCATATTTCTCTTCATCCCCATCCATATCTCCATCATGCGGAATAATATGATGAAATTCCATTCCAGGAGGAATTACCTGAAAATGATTATCGTAGTTTAGGACATAAATATAAATAAGGTATGCAAAGTTTACCTTCTAATGAAGACATAAACTAAAACCAGCTTCAAATTCAGAAGGAAGCCTGAGGCAAGAAAAATGTCCTGATACTTACAACCATCCGAGGCATATATCTGCCGTGACAGCTTACTCCCCTCTTGATCCTCACTCTAAGTTTGCGCTCTAACACTGGATCGAATCCATCATATAGACGCCATTGCTCTTCTATCTCCTGTTTAGTGCTAGTTATAATAATCTCAGATGCATCCAGAGTCAACTCCTCTGCCTCTATTCGCCGCATTATTTTATAGGTTGAATTTATTTCTTCCCTTGATTGCCGTCCTTGCTTCAGAAGTTGTTCAAGCTTATCTCGTCCAAGCGAGTGCCCAGTGAAAACCATAGGAACATTTAGAGCCCCAGACAGAAGAGCAGCAGAGTCCCCTGCATCAGCGTAATGACCATGAATTGCAACAGGCCAGACAGGATTTCCGCTGCCGATTTGCTCTCCCAAAACTTTAGACATCTGCATAATATGATTAAGTGCACCATCCACAAATTCTGGAATGTAAGGCCAAAGAAGCTCTTTCTGTATATATTTATCCCTTGGGCCAAATGGTATACGAATTATGTAGGCACCACTGCTTTCCCCTAGCTCCTGCATAGAATTCTCAGAGTCTCTTGGATTCAACATCTCTGTTGGTTCAGCATAACTCCAATCCACATCCGGGGCTGATACTTGTCTTGTTAGCAAATCAACCCGATAAACCCCTGGCATTGAGCCTAATGCCCTCGCAAGTTCTACTACATACTTAACCTGTATAAAACATGTGTGATGATGACTGTTATATGGATGTTAAAATAAACCTTTTGTCATAATAACGGGAATTTGGAAAGAAAGAAGACCGAATAAAGAAGCAGTTATATACCTGGCCACCTGTGTCAGAATCACGCCCAAGCTCCATGTTTTCACCGCGTATCAAGCCATGAAGACTGCACAAAACCACTTGTTACGGGAATAAAAAGGCTGAAGCACCCACATGAATTTATCAAACACTATGGATTATAGAATGCTGTATTCAAAGATTTAATTCTTTGGTTAAAACATATAAATGAAGTCCAAAATTCAAAATGAGCATACGAATAACCTCAGTACAATGTGAGATCTTAATAAATTGCAGTTCATGCCTTATCAACACAATGTAAAGTTTCTTCTCCTTGTATTGCTTAGCCCAATTCTCCATGACATCAACGGAACTTATTCTAGACATTTTTCCTCTCACACTATCACCATGAGAGTGAAATGAGATGTCACTGTGCCCATCTGCCTTCTCTCCTTCTGATAAGTCTTCTGACATATCAGCAGTTGCTTCCCTACGGCCTCTTTCACGTTCAACGCGACGTTTTGCTATACGCTGGACCTCCTCTCCTTCAAGCTGATCAACAAGCAAAACTCCAATGAACAGAAGAAAAACAAAAGGATTTTAAAACAAATAAATTGTTCTTTCACATTAATTAACACAAAAAAAATTTAAAAATATAAACAGAAGTGAATCGAATTCTTTCAATTTAAAACTTTCCAGTTAACATAAAAACAAATGCAAGATTTGCAACCTGACAAGAGACGGACACATTCACAATCAAAATCAAAATAAAATAAGATAACGAGATGAAACCTGTTTCTTCTTGCGAGCCAAATTCCAGATCCTCCAGCACATGTTCTCCAATCTCGTATTCCTCTCCTGCGTACTCCTCATTGCCGCAGCCTGCGCATAAATGATTTTTCCAAAAAAAAAAATTTTAAACGCAAAAATTAAACAAAAATGAAATGTGAAAAGAAAAAAGAGATGGTCTCTGACTCGAATCCATGAACGGTGAAGGTCAGTCTCGTCGAAACCAGTAATGACTTCCTCAACGAAGTAACGAGTAGGACTAAAACGGCCTCTCTCTCTGAGCAGCAAGGAGGATTTTGCATCGTCGATTCCAGGATCAACGTCTAGGATGGCTTCTAGGTAACTGTTTATCCAGTCATTTCCCGCCATTTTCTTCTTGCAATGATCAAAGGATGACGATGACGATGATGCTGTTGCTATGCGGTTTTGCAGTTGAATTGAAGAAGGTGAAATAGCGAACAGAGAAAGAGGTGGCAATTTATATGCAATAAGAGGTGGCTTTTTTTTTTTTTCTTTTTTTTCTTTTTTTAAATTTTAAAAAAAGTATGCGATTTCTCTGGAATGAGCGTACAGCGTCCACTTGGCATATCTGTGTTTTATCTAGTAGTTTGGAAAGTGGTGCAGTGGAGCCAACCAATGATGCTTCACTTGTTACTTACAACTTAATTATAAAATTTTTATATTCTGATCTTGGTTAACAGCAATGTTAAATGACTTAATAAGATATTTATGTGTGCAGTGTGGTGTTCCATTCATACGAATTGGTTTTTCGGAATCCTATGTTGATTATGGAGTCATGGAGTCTGTGTTTTAGTTATATGGGTTAGTATGTTTTTATAAATTAGGGGAAAGTAAGAAAATCATCTTGTGGTTTTACGGTTTTAGATTTTGAAGTATGTGATTTTTTTTTATGACACTTTTAAATACATGTTTTAGTCGTTACATACTTTTCAGTATATACGTCTAATACCGTTAATTTCGTCTTATGTAGTGCTGATGTGGACATTATATGGCGCTGACGTGGATTTTATGTCACGCTGACACGTAGGCGCTACATAGGACGAAGTTAATAGTGTTATACACATATACTAAAAAGTGTGTAATGATTAAAACAAGTACTTAAAAGTGTCACAAAAAAAACCACGTACTTAAAAGTCTAAAACCGTGAAATCACAGGATAATTTTTCGTACTTTTCTCTATAAATTATTATAATTTTTGTGAATAAGTGTATCATATTTTTAATTTGGTGTGTATTTTGTTTATAATTCAATATATATATATATATATATTAATGTAATATATGGATCTACCGTAGATGATAAACCCATTAACTATTCTCAAAAAAAAAAAAAAAAAAACCCCATTAACTTTACAATAGGAGTATCAAAAGTTTAGATGTTTAAATAATTAACTTATGAATTGCTTCATAAGAATGTAGGTTTGTAAATTAAATTTTATGTTTGGCACTCAATCAAATTGAACGAAAAATTTTATGTTTTTAAAGAATTTATTAAACTTCATCAGTTGATAAATGTGGTGGTCTCTTATATCTAACTTAATTGTACAGTAGTAAAAAAAATGGGAAAATAATTAGTTTGTAAATTAAATCAATTTGACTTTTAAAGTATGTTTGGATAAAAGTATTAATAACTGATTCTAATGTGTGATAGAGTCGCATAAAAAATCACAAGAAAATGAAAGAATAGATAATGCTTGTAATTGTTAGGATGGTTTCAATCAAGCCTACAGAAAAACAAGAGTATAAGGGGAAATATTGTAGAGAAAGCCACCTTCTTCAAGATTGAAAGTTGAGTCATGTCATATCACCAACGCAGAAGACGTGCATACCAAAAAAGCAGTGGAGATTATTGAGTAACGTGGGTTGTTTGTATCTATTTTATGCTTAATGTTATTATATAGCTTTTTCATAGTTTGATTATAATTACGGGTAATATTCACTAGAACTTATTCATTAATTGTATGCCGCCAAATGCACCTTTAAGATTACAATCTTTTAAACAATCAATTGCCGAATCTAATAAATTTATGGTATGTTTGGATGTCGATTTGAATTTGGATTATATCTCTTGTTTAGTAAATTATGTTGTAATAAATATTGAGTTTTAAAGTTATTAAATTAAAAATTATTCACTTTAAAATTTAATATGTTAAACTATTATAATTTTTATTAAAAATAAAATATTTACTATATATTTATTTAGTATTATTTTTTTTAATTAAAACACTATTATACATATCTCGATATTATTCAAATTCTAAAAATATTTATATACTACATGTTATTCTATCTTAAATCACTCAAATATTTATTTATTATTATTTTTCAACTAAAACATTACTATATATACTATAATACTAATCTAATAATTTTAAAAACTAATCTTATTATAACTAAAAAATATGATAATAAAAATTAAAGAAAATAAAATTAATATGATATATTTTATTTTTAATTTATTAAGCCAAAAATTTGAGAAGTGTCTCTTTTCATAATTCAGCATTAACTCATAAAATCTAGTGTGTTGAATTACTAATATTCACAATATTTTTCTATGAAAAATTAAAAAATTCATTTTTATTAAAATTCACAAATTTTATTTAATTTAAGATACTCTAATTTAATTACATTTAAAACATTACTCTTCAATCCCATAAAAAATAATGTCTTTTATTTTAATTGAAACATTCTATTATGTTCAAATAAAAACACTTTTCTTTTTTTAACCTAAAAATAAAAATATGTAATTTTTCACCCATTTTCTATATTTATTTTATTTTATTTATTTAATAATTATTATTGTAGGCGGCGGGGTTTAGCGCGTACCCAAGTGTTGGCGACCACGACACTGTGTAAACTCGGGGCCTACTAGGATATACGAATATGGGCTTTAGGCCCATATACGGAGATGGAGTCGCCACCCGGATAAAAGCCGGGACACATTTACAGCAACTAGATTCCACGGAGGTACCTAGAAGCCGTCTTCAGAGATCTGGTTCGGAAACTGGGTATAGGCTCCGAATGCCCACCCGACCTTGCGGTCTGCTTCCGTTTGTGTTTCATATATTATTACCTTTAGTTATTGAATGATTTCCTTTCTAAAAGTTGTTCACACGTGTTTCAATTTTCAATTATTACCAAATTTACACATTAGTCTCATTTTCTTGTTAATTACCTTGGCAATTCAAGCAAATAAATGGAAAGAATATTACAATCATACATTCAGTACAAATGGGAAAGGGATTAGGGATTAGGGATTACAATTTCTGTACAATTATTACAATAATTCAAATGAAAACCACTCAAGAACTAATTAATTGAAATAAAGACTAAAAATCACTATTGAACCTACAACAAATACCGTTAGTTTCAAAATCACAAAGAATCACACATGATAATTA
>CATIWK010190670.1:0-11678 GCA_949634005.1 Mallotus japonicus
TCATAACAATTGCTTAGACCTATAAGCAATTGAATGAGCTTATTTAACGAGCTCAAAGCAGCCATTTCCTTCGCCGCACCACAAGTGCACGTAGGTATAGGCATAAGACATTGCAATTCATCCCACAATCTTTTGAGTCTAATAAAACACCTTGCAACAGTGTCATTGCCTTGTGAAATTGAACTTATCTCTCTCTGGATTTGATAAAGCAACAGTCCATTACTCTCGCCAATCCATCCCGCAATATCGTCCCCTAATTTTTTTGCTGAGGTAGTCTAAAGGAAGGCTTCAACGATATCTTTTGATACCTGTTGGCTATTTTTCAATTTTAGAGTAATTGCGAGCATACCAGAGGAGCGAGTCCTCAAAAAATAAGCTGACTTCTTTTAAACGTTTGCGGATTCCTAAGCTCCTTTACCATAATTTGCTTGGATTTTAGAGATGAAAATTAATTTGTAAATAAGAGATACAATTTGAACACTTGTAAGGGAAATTGTATTGATTTGAAAGTTTAGTACAAAACTAAAATTGACAGTGCTGGTAATCTAAAGAAAATGATTAATAATTCTAAAATTTTAGATGTAGTTGATGTAGATCGGTGTGGATGTTGATGTAGATGTTTCTTCCCCTGGCTTTTATAAGCGTCTTTTACTTGCAGGCTACTCTTTTCCTTGGTTCATTAATTTCTCAGCAGCAATTCTAGATGCTTCAAGTGTCTTCCTTCTCCAGCTCAAGAGTCTCAGCTGTTCCTTGGCAATAAATTCTCGTAACTCTCACCTTCATCTCCAAGCTTATCTTTTTCCCAAGGCATGTTCATCCAAAATCTTCTTCTCCATCAATGCCCAATAATTCAAAGGTCATCCGTTTTTGGAGAAATAAATGCGCATAATCCACTTTCCCAAGCAGTCAATGATAAACTCTATCTCCAGATTCTGCAAGCGGACTGGACTTTTTCACTTGTTTTGGGCTTCTGAATTTTGATTAAATCAAATGGCCATTAGTTTAATAGCCTTAATATATTTTAGCCAAAAAAATAAATTATGGCACAAACAATACCGAATTGAGGATCCAAGAAATCACCATGTAATTAACATGTGTCCATTGTTCGAACTCTGCCATTCCTTCATTGGGCTGCACGATTCTTCCATCAATAAACCTAAAGCAATTCTCATAGATCTACTCCAGGATAAATAGTTAACCCCATTCAATGGAGCTAAAACAAGAACCATCCCTGAATGGTCTGGCTATGTAAGACATATGGATCACCATTAGAGCTGTGATTAGCTTCCATTTTAAGAAATGATAGTTTGCTCCAATACCATGTACAAAAATAGACCCAAACAAAGTAATATGTTTTTGAAAAAAATTACGGGTGAAAAGATATTTTTCACTGTACAAGAATGAAAGAATATGGTTACATATATACACGTATTTTGCTTGTTCTCTACGTATACTAAAACCTTCTACCCATAACTAACTCAATATAAAAAAAAATCATACAATTGTTCATACAGTTGGTGATGGCTGGGTTGTTATGAGAGTCTCAGTTCTCTGAGGAGCAGCCTACTGAATACAAAAAACACTCACGTAACTCACAATTAAGACAAGACTTAACGATTTGATGTTCTACTAATTTTTTCACATCATAATTATATTTTTGTTAATTATTCCAACATCAATTGAATTCAAAAGTCCATTGTTCATGTTAAAAATGGAGAAATAAGAATATGACTCTTTTATGTCATAAATAGCCGTCGATTAGGTAAGTGGAAAAATCCCATAGTCAAGGCAATAAACAAAGAAGTAGCTGCAATTACTTGCTAAAATAGGTAGAGTAATAAATTATAAAGCAAAAAAATAAAAAAAAATGCTAAAAATTATTATTTGTATTAAAAATATTTTAATTATTAAATTCTCTTAAAGTATTTTTTTTATCATACGGTCAACTATTTTTAATTTTTTACATTTTTACATAATATAGTTTTGGTCTAAATTATGAATATTCAGAATCTATCAAACTTTAGTTAATATTTTTTAATATTTAAAAAATAAAATTAAAGAGTCTATGAAAGAAAAATGCAATACTAATAAATTAAAAAGGCATGTATAGTGAGAAATAAATAAATAAATAAAGTAAAAAAAAAGACATAAAATACAGCCCTTTCTGCCGGTTTTAAGAGAGGAAGAGTAAAAAATAAAATCTAATTCTAATAAAGGAAGTGAGGAAGAAAAAGAAAAAAATATATAATTATAATTATTATATATATATATATATATAAATTCAAACACTACAAGGGGAGGAGATAAAGGGGGTGGGGGTTCGATCCCTAGTCTCCTCAACTAGATATCCACACCTTTTGCCACTTGAGCTATTCGTGGAGGACATTGGGATGTATAGTTCACTCTCCAATAAATTGCGAAAATTTCTCTCTTATAAAGAAGGTCATATTAGTCTTTTTAATTTTTCGGCCAAAAAAAATTGGGTAATTGTCACTCACGGTACCCAGGTTTTAGCTATTGTTTTACCATGATACCTACATTTCAAAACGTAGTGGTAAACCGTATAACCTTTAATTTTATTATCAATAAAGTACTTGAAGCCGATTTCTGGCCGGAGCTGATGATGTGGCATTTTGGTGATGTGGCGCCACGTGGCACAATCATATGACGTGGTGCTGATGTGGCCTGACACATCACTATAATGAGACCTTCATTAACCGCGAGATATCGTAGTGAGATCTTCGCTAAAAGTTGGGTACCATGAGTGAAATTTTCTGGATTTTTATTTTATTTTTGTTTGTGTAATTGGTTTTGTTTTTTTGGTAGTCAAATATTGAACTATATAGTTTGTAAGTGAAATTTTATGTTTTTACTTTTTATCTCAATTTTTAATATTACTTGTGAGATTAATCAAATTTAAATATACTTGCAAATATAAATTATAAATTATAATAATTTATCGAAATATAAAAATAAAAATTTTTATTTTAGAATTTATAAAATATTCAATTAAAATAATAATTTTATTATAACCAACAAACTTAAATAAACATTTTATATTTATTATATGTTTAAACATAAAGTAGTTTAGCATACTAATATTTGATACGAAATATAACACTAATATTTTGATACAAAATAAAAAAATTTATTTTAGAATTTATAAAATATTCAATTATAATTATAATTTTATTATCACCAACAAGGTTAAATAAATATTTTATATTGTTTTTAACTTATAATAAATATAAAAATATTTATTATATTTTTCGTTGATAAAAATATTTTTTAACTTATAATAAATATAAAATATTTATTTAAGTTTGTTGGTTATAATAAAATTATAATTATAATTGATATTTTATAAATTCTAAAATAAAAATTTTTATTTTTATATTTCGATGAATTATTATAATTTATAATTTATATTTGTAAGTCTATTTAAATTTGATTAATCTCGCGAGTAATATTAAAAATTAAGATAAAAATAAAAAACACAAATTTTCACTTAAAAACTATATAGTTCAATATTTGACTACCAAAAAATAAAAACCAATTACACAAACAAAAATAAAATAAAAATCCAGAAAATTTCACCAATGGTACCTGTCAGACGATAAGTCTTAAGTACTTGTATTGCTAGTGTTTTAGTATAGATACAACACTTGTATTTCCTATATATACTCTTGTACGTATATCTTCATTATTATTCAATATTCAATACACAACTCTTTCTCTAATTATAACTTGGTATCAGAGCTGAATACAATGACAACTCGATCATTTACTTCCTCTATTTCTTCTTCATCTTCATCTTCTCAAACAGATTCTTCAATTTCTTTATCATCTTCTCTTCCAACCCTTATTTCCTCTTCAAACGCACCTCCTCACATCCATCAAAGCTTCTCTATTAAACTCACCTCCAAAAATTATATTGCCTGGAAACTTCAATTTACACCTCTTCTGAATTTCTATAATCTACATGGGATTTTGGATGGTACAAAACCTTGTCCTCCAAACGAACGTACTAACTTAGAAACTCAACAAACCGAACCCAATCCTGCATATATTCAATGGTTTACCAAGGACCAATTGCTTTTTTCATGGCTATTATCTTCCATTACAGAGGAAATCTATCCTCATTTGCTTGGTTTAAATTCTTCGGCTGCAATTTGGCAAGCTCTTGCAACAGCTTTTGGCACTATAAGTCATGCTCAGAAAACTCAATACCATATTGAGTTGCACAATCTTTCCAAACAAGACAAATCAATATCTGAATTTCTGTATAAGGCTAAGGGCATTGCCAATTCTTTAACCCTTGCTGGCCAACCCATCTCAGATGCTGAATTTAACGTAATTATTTTTCGCCAAATTGGAGCTGAATATAACCCGATCATAGTAGCTCTTCAGCAGTGATTTCTTCCTCCTACCTTCAATGATTTACATAGTCAGCTTGCCTCTCATGAGCTTCTCTTACAGACTCAGCAGCCAATCATTCCCATTGCTCATGTTGCACAGCGCTATCCTGGCGGAAATTCTTCATCGGGTTTGTACTTCCGTGGCCGCTTTCAAAGAGGTCGTGGTCATGGTCGTTCCTTCAACATCAACAGGTCTTCGGCTCCTTGTTAGATATGTGGGTTTTAGAACCATACAACCATCCAATGTCACCATCGATTTGATCACTCCTATATAACTGTATCAAATTCTGACGGTAATCAAAATTTTCAGCCTTCATATTCTGCTCAGGCTCATTTATCAACTGTTCCAAATATATATGCACACCAATCTTCATCTTCTCCACTCCCATGGTACCCTGATACAGGGGCGACACATCATGTCACCCCGGATTTGAGTTCTTTATCTATGGTGGATGAGTACAAGGGTACAGACAAGCTTCTTGTTGGTGATGGTAAGGGTTTGCATATTTCTCATATTGGTAACACTCATCTTCTTTCTCCTTCCAAAATTCTTAAATTGAAGAATATTTTACATGTGCCTCAAATTACTAAACCTTTATTATCTGTCCACAAACTATATGATGACAATGATTGCTTTTTTGAATTTCATAAGGATCACTGCCTTGTGAAGGATTGAGTTACCCATCAACCATTACTCCAAGGAACAATTGACTTGGGTCTTTATAAGCTGCACAATAATCTTTGCCAACAACAACAATATGGTGCAGCTGCTTTTTTGGCAACCTTAGAAGATTGGCATAATCATCTGGGTCACCCAAATTACTCCACAGTTCGTGCATTACTCCACAATTTCAGTTACCCTGCTCTAGCAATAAAGTTTCCAGTAATAAGTGTGAGGCTTACTATCTTGGCAAGTTACACCGTGTTACTTTACCATTAACTTATTATAGAAGCACTCGACCCCTGCAGCTAATTCACTCTGATGTATGGGGACCTACCCTAATGTGTTCTTCCAATGGTGATAGATTTTTTGTACTATTTATTGATGACTTTTCTTCATTTACTTGGCTGTATGCAATTAAGAACAAGAGTGATGTTCCTACTATTTTTCATAAATTTCAGAAAATGGTTGAAAACTAACTCAATTGCAAAATTCAAAATTTTAATTCAGATTGGGGTGGTGAGTTTAGGCCTTTACATACTCATTTCAAAGAAACTGGCATTGTCCATCGCATTTCATGTCCTCATACTCATGAACAGAATGGGACAGCAGAACACAAAATCAGGCATATAGTTGATATTGGTTTAGCACTACTTGGACATTATGGGGCACCATTTAAGTATTGGCAGTTTGCTTTTGAAACGACAGTCTTTTTAATTAATCGTATGCCTACAACTGCATTATCTAATGGTATCCCATTCCAGGTGTTATTCCATTCTTGGATGTGCTATGTATCCTCTATTACGTCCCTACAATCGCCATAAATTTTCTTTCAGATCCAAGCAATGTGTATTTTTGGGCTACTCTCCTCATCACATGGATACAGATGCCTCGATAAGGATACAGGTCATATCTATGTCACCAGACACGTCCAATTTTTCCTTTCAAAGTGCTATCCACTCCTGCTCCACTTCCGTCTCATCCGGTCATAAATTTGGATTTGCATGGTTCCTCATGGTTACAATTAACTTATCCGATGCCAACCCAATCCCCACCATCAGTTCGCCAAGCTTCATCTCTTCTTGGATCATCATCCAGCCACTTACCACGGACTCCTAATTCAGGTACACCACTTCACTCTCCTATTTCTCCTATACTTTCTCCACACTTATCTTCTCCACATACCACCTCCAACTCTAACACATCCTCATCAACAAATTCTTCTCCTGCTAAACAACCTTTACCACCGAACCCATCCACTAATCTACAACTTTTTCAACCCGATGGCATCCAACTAGTTGTAGACTTATCCAAATACAATAACCAACCCAATCATATACTTTTACCCACATCTCATCTAATGACATTACCCAATTCGATTCCAACCACTTCACCAAACTCCAATCCACTTTCCAATCCCCAACGTACACACCATATGGTGTTACGGCACCACACCAAACCTGATACCCATACAGCCCATCTCTCCACAATTACGTCACCTTTTACAATAACTTCTTCACTAACCCGAAACACAAACAAAAAATCATCACTTACACCCGAAACTTCACCTCCTGACATTGAACCAACATCATTCACCCAAGCATCCAAATATCCACAACGGAGGCAAGCAATGGCATAAGAACTCGATGCCCTTCACCAAACCAATACCTGGACCTTGGTTCCAAAGCAAACAATGTTAATATAGTGGGAAACCGTTGGGTTTACAAGATCAAGAGGCATGCCAATGGCACCATCGAGCGGTTTAAAGCACGATTAGTGGCGAAGGGTTACACCCAAGAGCAAGGTTGGACTACAATGAGACATTTAGTCCTGTTATCAAGCCAGTAACGATTAGAATATTACTCTCTGTTGCCCTTTCTAATCTGTGGTACTTTGGCCAACTTGATGTCAATAATGCCTTTCTTCATGGCACATTGGATGAGACTGTATATATGCAGCAGCCACAGGGATATGTTAGCAAACAGTTTTCGACTTATGTATGTAAATTAGCCAAATCACTTTATGGTCTCAAACAGGCGCCTCGCGCATGGTTCCAACGCATAGACAATTTTCTACTTTAAATTGGGTTTGTTGGCTCACAATCTGATACTTCTCTTTTTATCTATGATCATGATGGTTCCAAATGCTTTCTCCTTGTGTACGTTGATGATGTCATTTTGACTAGCAATACTCCTCTGATTATTCGTAATATTATTCAACGACTTTCTCATGTATTTAAATTGCGTGATCTTAGAAGGTTACATTATTTCTTGGGCATACAGGTGCATTACTTGCCTCGTGGATTGTTGCTCTCTCAGTGTTCTTATTTAAATGATCTACTGCGCAAAATGCACATGCACAATGCTAAACCATGTTCGACGTCGATGGCAACTGGGCATCCATTATCTCTTCACAATGGTACCTTATTATCACCGGATGAGGCTAAAAAGTATCGCCAGTGTTGTGGAAGTCTTCAGTATGCTAGCATCACTAGGCCTGACATCTCTTTTACAGTGAATAAATTATGTCAATTTATGCATCGCCCCACAGATGTCCATCTTCAAGCATTAAAACGAGTACTGCGATACTTGGCTGGCACTCTTACGCATGGTCTATTTTTTACTCCTAATGCTTCTAATGATTTAATTTCTTTTAGTGATGCTGACTGGGCTGGGTGTCCTGATGACCGCCGGTCTACTGGAGGTTATCTCATTTATCTCGGTAAAAATTTAATTGCCTGGAATTCAAAGAAACAACGCACAGTTGCTCGATCTTCTACAGAGAGTGAGTTTAAGGCAGTTGCAGATGTCTGTGTTAAGATCAAATGGCTTACTCATCTTCTTCGAGAACTTGGTGTTCAGTCCACTTGTGCTCCTTATGTTTAGTGTGATAATGTGGGCGCTGTTTTCCTATCTACCAATCCTGTGTTCCATGCTCGCACTCGGCATGTTGAGGTTGATTATCACTTTGTGCGGAATTTGGTTGCTTCCAAGCACGTTACTGTTGGTGCTATTTCATCTTCCGATCAACTTGTCGACGTGCTAACTAAGCCACTTCCTAAGCAGTCATTCTGGTCCTTTATTGACAAGCTTCGATTACTTCCTACTCCACCTTCAGCTTGTGGGGGGGTGTCAGATGATAAGTCTTAAGTACTTGTATTCCTAGAGTTCTAGTATAGATACAACACTTGTATTCCCTATATATACTCTTGTACGTATATCTTCTGTATTATTCATTGTTGAATACACCGCTCTTTCTCTAACTATAACTAGAGCTAATAAGGCCTCTCAAATCGTCCCCTCTACAAGTTTAACACCAACCTCCATTGCTACAAATTACAGCTTTGCAATAAAATTATCACCCAGAAATTTTCTTGCTTGGAAAACTCAATTCATCCCTCTTTTAAATTTTTACAACATGAATCATTTAATTGATGGCTCTCCTATCCCACTTCAACCATTGTCTCTTCCACTAACCCAAATGAAACCATTGTCAATCCTGAATACACACAGTGGTTTAAAAAAGATCAACCACCAAAATAACAAGAGTCTTTCAATAAAATTACTTAAAAAAATTAATAAAATTTTAAACTAATCAATTTATTTTGAAATCGCTTCAAACTAATGAAAATTTAAAGAAAATTGTAAGGTAATCAAAGATTTAGTACTTTGATGGCTAAAATAATTATTATTGTCTTGTCCCTTTCAAAAAGGCAAAAAAAAACCTATGACCAAAGACTCAGCAACTCAACTTGCGCCCATGTGATTGCATAGTAGAATTCAAAGACACTTCTGTGAAGACTTAGCAAGTCAATATCTATCCATCAGGGATTTCAAATAATGGTAACGACCGCAATCACAGTCACGTGTAACGGTAACGGTAATGGACCTGTCACAGTGATAAATAACGGTAACGGCCTGTCGAGGTGAAAATTTTTTTTGAAAAATTGTAAAGTGGTTGGAATCATAATTATTTTGAAGGTTTTTATGAAAAAATAAGCATTCAACACTTTAATAAGTATAACTGCAATACAACAAACATTAGTTATATTATCTCACATGATAATTTTACATATACTACTACAAATCTATTAAATAATACATTGTTTCACATCATAATTATACACATAATACTATAAAAAGTTTATAAAAAGTACAAAATAAAAGAAATATTGAAAAGATAACATATATAAAATGACATCAATGCCAAAAAGATTGCCTATGAGGTATAAAAGAATATATATGCACTTTCATCTTCATGAGAAGGGCGCATATAGGCTGCAGGAGGTACAAACAAACTATCCATAAAATTAGAATGGTGACTATCATCTTTATGAGCATTTAGAGGTTGAGGCTGAGCAAATGGCTGACTTGAACTTAATGGATAGTGGTCTACACTCGTAAATGAATATGGATTATAATAATTTGATTTTGAAGTACCAACATCATATAATTTTTTTATCACAAAATCTCTTCTTTTAGTACAAATAATGGTTGTTGCCTTATATTAGAGGTGTTCATGGTTTGGTTTGATCGGTTTAAAGTATAAATTTCTAACCAAACCAATAAAGTCGGTTTTCAAATATGAGGACTCTTAAGTCTTAACCAAACCAAATACCATTAAATATGTATATGTATATATATATGTGTATATGTATATATATCAAACCGATCATACAATATATATACATATACATATACATATATATATATATATATGTATATATGTATATATAAACTGTTATTTCACGGTCTGTAGCGATGAGTAACGGCTGCGACTGATAAATAACTGCTGTAACGGCCGTTACCTATACAATTATTTATAACCATGATATAACGGTGGATAACGTAACGGGAGGCCAAAAAACCTAGAAATAACGTCGTTATGTAACGTAATGACCATTATTTAAAACCATGCTATCCATAGTTTCACATACATTTTCACTTGTAATTGGAATAATATCACCTCAAAAGAAAAGTTTCTTTGGAAGTTTTGAGATGGAGTCTCTTCATCCATGAATAATTGATAAAATTTAGGGATAATTAAAATTACTCTCCTCAAGTTTGATTGTAATTAAAACTCCATTTCTCTATTCTAAAAATTATTAAAAATTTCCTCAATTTTAGATTTGTCAAACAATTTTTCCCTTCCATGAAAAAAGTGTAAGAATGTTTTTTGAATATGTTGTTAGTCAAATGTTAATGTAACACCCCTTCCTATTAACACCATCTCTGTGCATTATCAATGTATAATAGCACATCAAAGGTACCAATAGGGAAGAACGTTAACTAACACTAACCTAAAACAAATGATCAATTCATTATTACTTAAAATAACCATCCAACAATAAGCTTAATAACAACTAGCTTATTAGTTAACAAAAAGATAGAATATATTTAAACAAGATGGCAAGAGAGATTATAACTTCATATACATATCATAATATTGTCAATATTACCAAAATACTAAAAATGTACAGCTCTGTCCCACTTACAACTACACTTAGTACTAAACCAAACTTATTTTTGTACTTTCAAAGGTCGTACACTAATTTCTACCATGCACTCCCACTAGATAGCCAGCGCCCATATTGAAATCTTGACTTCACTTCCACGCTCAAGTCATTAGCAGCTATTCTGTAAAAAAATTTGTTAGGAGAGTGGTGAGTATTTTTTATGGATTTACTCAGTTAGTGAACCACAAAGGAAAACAGCAAATGGTATAGGAAAATAGAAAGGAAGCAGATCGTGGATTCACATAAATGTACTCACAGTTCATTGGTGGTTTATATTGTAAACAAATAATATCAATTTATTCAAAGGTATTCTGCAGCAAGTCATCTATATAAAACAGTCCACAATATTATAACATTAAAATCTCAAGTGATCTTATTTACATTAATCATAATAAAATAACTTACTGCAATATATGACACAGCTTCACAAAATAATTCATAATAAGAGCATTACTAGAGTAAACTACACACATACAATATTGCCATTGGATATAGTGTAACCCGTACTATACCACAACCAAATAATAATGTCAGTATGCATACGACGTCTTAAGTGTGATCAGCAACAGGCAACGTTAGATAAAATATGCATCCGGCCACATGCAACTGCTATACATATATTTTAGGTATGGTCTTACATCTACCAGATAAAATGTGCATCCGGCCCCAGGCAACGGCTATACATATTTTCTAGCTCCGTCATGTTTCAGCCATGGTCTTACTGTTACCAACATACAGTGTTTACTCATTGTTCTTGTTGCTCAAACATACCTATCAAACACTTGTTAATATCCGTTAATATCCATTAAAATTAGGTTTTTATTATTTTATAGGACTTAATTGTACTAAACAAAAGTTATAGGATTTGATTGTAATTAGTAAAGTTCCAATATGCTCCAATTTTCAAACGTGGAGTTCCACATTGAGATAAAATTTTACAGATGGTCCAATTTGCTCTTAGGGCACAACCCTAGGGTGCAAATTGTACCTTTTCCCTTCAATTAATAGTCCAAATCATTTGTAGTTAAAAAGAACATCACCGAACTAATTAGGCTCATACTAAGCATGTAAACCATTTAAAGTT
>CATIWK010190672.1:0-15598 GCA_949634005.1 Mallotus japonicus
AATAAGGATTACAGAGAAAAGGAAAAAAAAGAAAAAAGGGAGAAAAAATAAAAAATTTTAAAAATAAGGATAACAGAGAAAAAAAAAGAATAAAAATAAGGATAAAATAAAAATAAAAAGAAAAAAAGGGGAGAAAATAAAAAATAATGAAGGAACAAGGAGGATATGAATGAGGTAAAAATGAAAAAAAATTGAAAAAATGGGTACTCTTGAAAATAAAATGGGTACTCATATAATTAATGAAAAATGAGGGTATTTTGCTGAAAACTGAAGCAAAAAAGTGGCGTATTTATGTAAATTTCTCAAGATTCTAATACCTTAATTTGCCAATGTAATTAGTGGGGAACAAGTGTTATGACCCAATGATCATTAGGAATTACCAAAAATCCCTGCAAGAGCAAGAGCCATTCTCAAAATGATGAAATCTATTGATATCTCTTACAACAAATTCTCTTTCTACAATCCCACTGATCAGCTTGAAAGCCTCATGACAGTCCTTACACATTCTCAAATTCTTCATTATTCTAATGGTGATTCCTTTAGGTATGCTAAGCAACCCAAAAGCCAATGCCAGCCTCTCACTATGCAGACTCACAGCTTCCTCCTTAGCTTCTTGTTCCACATCAACAAACACCAATCCCATGCTCCCTCCTACATAACCCCTTTCCTTCATTCTCCTCTCTATCTCCTTTAGCAAATTCAGAACCTCATTCCCTCTTTCACATGATAGATCCCCCGCGTAGAACACATAAGTTGAATCCTTAATCTCAACCCAGCTGCATCCAGGTTCCTTGTGAACTCCTATTCTCTTCATTTCAGACCGAAGGCTTTGAGAGTTCTCCCACTCCCCGGCTGATGCATATGTGTTTGATAATGTGACATATGCCCCTGCTACTTGTTGATTCGATTCAATTAGCCACTTACTTGCTTCAACAGCTATATCCACTCGTCCTTGAAGTCTACTAGCTGAAAGAAGTGTGCCCCATAAGAGAGCCCCTTCCTTGGGGTTCACCTTAATAGATTTTGCTAACTTGTAAGCTTCATCTAGACGACCACTTCGACTGAGCATGTCAACAACACAATTATAATGCTTTGAATCAGGTATTATTCCATGTTTCCCATACATGGAATTCAGGTGTTCTAGACCTTCATCGATAAATCCTGAGTGGCTACATGCATGCAAAACCCCAAGAAAAGTGACATCATTTGGTTTTATTCTTCTATCAACCATCTCTTCAAAGAGCTGGAGAGACACTTTTCCAAGTCCATACTTCGCAGCACCCACAATCATTGATGTATATGCAATGACAGAAGGACTAGGAATTCGCTGGAAAATCTTATCTGAGTAGCTAAAACATCCACATTTAGCATACATGTCAACAAGTGCACTTGCAACCACATCATTTACCTCATACCCACCACGTATAACTGCACCGTGTGCAACTTTACCTGAAATTAACTTCCCCAAGCTTGCACAAGCATTGATCACACTAGCCAACATAAAATGGTTAGTTCTCTCTTGCATCAAACAACTGAATTCTTTAAAAACTTCAAGTGCTTCATGTCCTCTTGCATTCTGTGCATATGCTGCAATCATTGAGGTCCATGAAACAACATTCCTATAGTCCATCAAATCAAAGACCCGTCTAGCTCCATCAACATCATTGCATTTCCCATACATATCAACCAACGAAGAACACACCACAAGGTTCCCCTGAAATCCAAACATCTCAACATGGGTATGAATTTTCTTGCCAGTGCCAAGGTCAGCGAGCATCGAACATGCATTAATCACAGTTGCAAGCGTGAAATCATTCGGCATGACTGAACTCTCAGGCATTTTTCTATATAACCAAAGTGCAAGTTTTGGTTGGCCAATGTCCACATAGGCAGCTATGAGCGAAGTAAATGATACCACGTTTGGTTCAGGCATTTCATCGAATAATTGATGCGCATAGCGGATTTTTCCAAGTCTTTTGTAGCAGTTGATGAAATGATTGGTGGTGATAGTATCGTTTAAAAGCCCGGATTTCAACAAGTAGCTGTGTTTTGAGGTTGAAGAAATGAAATCATTGCACTTCTGGAGCTTTTCCATAACATTGGCTTTGGAATGAAAACTTGACCGTTTATTTTGGCGGGAAGGATGTAAAGTAGTTAAGTTGACGAGACACTTTGTCTTCAACGGCCGGTTCATTTGTCAAATGAAATGATCCAGTTTTTTGTTTAGAAGCGTTATTTATAGTAAAGGCAAGGGCATTATGTTATGTGCATTTACTTTATTTTATTTTATTTTGTAAATAATTTTCTTTCAAGAGAATTAAAAACAAAAATATAATTTTATAAGGCCGCTAAAATAAAATTATTGCCTTTTATAATTGAAAAATTCCTTCCTATTTTGACTATATTATATTTTATTATTGATTTTGTAGTATAAAGATAATATATTTTTATATTATAAATCTAATTGTAGTGTGGCAAGGACCTCCTTTATAATTATTGAAGAAATTATTATATTTTTTTCTTATTGTTAACTTTCTCCTGAGGAGTGGACTATGGGGTAAGCCTGCCAAATTACTAACATTGGGTTAAAGAATTCTCCAATTTAGATTAAAAAAAATCTCCAATTAAGTATTATTACAATTTTTTTTGTCCGAATTACTGATATTTAAAATTTATTGAACTCTAACTATTCGAATAGGATTATAAGAGTGCAGGTAAAGTCTCCTAGCTATAAGAGATAATGAATTGATTAGGGGTATAAAATTTATAAGGTGCAAGAAAAAAAAAAGAGATAGTGAAATGGAAATTAACATTAACATGATTGAGAGTGATAGAGCATTATAAGCACATACAATGACTTTGAGTGATATAAAAGAGGAAGGGACCTATTTGCGGATAACCATGATCACAGGACATTGCTTTTATTTGTCAAGACACATGTCAATAGAGGGGTTTTTATGTATTATTTGGACCCCCTCTACTACCTTATTGCTTTCTCTTCATCATGGTGACTCTACATGTATAGTCATGTGAACAATATCAAGATATATGTATGAATGAAAAACTTTAGAGAAAGTGAGATTTTTTCAAAATCTTTTGGTACAAAGCATTTCCTTTGAAGGACAAAGAGAGCATGCGCACTTCAAATTTGATTGCTTCACAATAGTGTGCAAGTGTGTTCTTTTGCTCATTGCATGATCAAATTCTACTGTTCATTGCATGATCCAACAAGCGACACTGTTAAAGAAAAATGTCATTCTCTTTGTTGCTTTTACATTTTTCTTTTGCTCCTTATCCTTAATATCATTATCGAACATATGCAATATATCTAGACCGAATGTAATACAGTCAACGGTTGAACGTGAATAATAAATATATGTATTTTATTTTTATTGGTTAAATATTTTTACACTTAAATTATGCATGCAATTATAAGGTGTAATACACATAATATAGGTAAATATCTTCCCAATATATAATTAAGTATTAATATCACCAAGGGTTATTATCAAGTGGTAAAGGGATTTATTTTCGATGTTAAAAGATCGTGTTAAATGTTATGAGATTGAATTTTGTCAAAATATTAATGGGACTGTTTTAAGATGTTGAAACCAATGCAGTCCAGTTCATGCTCCACGGTAAAAAAAAATAGGACCACAATTTCTTCTTCTCATGCATGCATCTGCCAATTTTTCAAGCCCTTATCTTTACTTTTATCTTTTTTTTTTTCAAGATTTACTTTTCATTTTCAGAAACAAAATCTTAAAGCACTGAATTTTTAAAGATTTTTGGTACGATATTTTTGCACTTCTTTTTTTTTTTTATCAGAATCGAGAGATTGCTTCATATAATATATTTTAATTTTAAATATAGACTATGATTAATTCAGTTTGATTCGAATACAATCACAAAAAAAATTAAAATTTTTCAAAATTAACACGACTGGATATATTTTGATGATATACGGTACCAACTTCAGTTGTAAACATATCCTACAAAAATCTTGCGTGGTCATGGAAGAATTATATTCTAATGTTCATGTTGTATAAAAAGGTTTACAAGAAATATTTAACAGGGCGTACCTGCATGCATGTCTGTTAGAATAATTTGCTTTAAATTCATGAGGATTAGCATGCTAGAGCAGTCGAGGATAGAGATAACATCACCAGGGTCCGGCAAAAAGAATAATTAATTTACCATATGAAAAACATCATTTCAACAGAAGTTTTCAACAAGCTGCAGGCTGAAGAGTTGCAAGCAGTGCTTGATTAGCACTTCTAAGAAACAACTCTTTACGTGTTCCATTATCATCCTTAATCGATTGAGGGCCTCTTTAGTTTGAAATGAGTCCACTTCACCTCGCAGGCCGCGACTCACGTTTATATATAGTGAAATAGAGGAGCAGCCGCCCTCGTTAAGTGATCATGCTAAAATGGAGAATTCGATATGTGTTAATCACTAATCTAATTATTTTTTTTTTTTTGACCGAAACTAATCTAATTATTAGATGTAATTTTTTTAAAATATAGACAAAAATCTCCCTTCATCACAGTACTGATGAGAAGGTGAGACTGAGATGGGTAGAGAGGACATATGGATGATGACACCAACACTACAAATTAATGGTCTGCGTGAACTGTTATTTTATTTTATTTTATTTTTTTTTTGTGTTACTGTGACGACTCGATGGCCCCTACTAGCTGTAGTACCAGTACCACTTAATTAAATCTGCCAGGAGACAACCATATAAAATGTATATATCATCATCCACTATTATATAGATTCCATGTCTTTAGCACCTCGTCCTTACCTTTTCACTAAATTTTACATAGACCACTAATGATCATGAATCAAAACAAGCAAACAAAGAGAAAGACAAAAAAGATTATAATGTTTTTGACCTTTTGTGTTATGAATGAGTTTTGATTTATGGATACTGGAATCATCTCCAGGGCCAAATGAGTTTTGATTTATGATTCTACCCTTTTATATGGTTAAAATTTAAGAGTTAGTTTCAAGATTTACCATGGAGTTTTAAGTAAGTTTCAGCTTTGCTCTTATGTTTTAGATTACTAGAGTGAGCACGCCAGCGGCAATGATTCAATAACCTTCGAGTTAAATTTTCTATACGTCAGACTCTCCAAGAAAAATCTTGAAATCTAGAGCAAATCAGTGGCAAGCCCAAGTCACGAGGGTTCAAGAACTCTTAATTTGGAAAGTAACTACTCCACTCAACACAAACGTTCCAGTATCCAAAAGTAGAAGTTAGCATTCAGTCTTGATCACAGACGGTTCAAAGAAAACTAGTCTCAATCAGAAGAGAATCTGGTCAGAATTTTCTTGCTACTGACTTATCTTCTTTTTCCAAAGGAGAGTGATAAGACAAAACTACACTTCTCCACCTTCAGGTTTACTTGTGACTTAGTCTAGGCAATTCAAGTCTCAGTCCTGCTGTTTTCTTGATGAGTACCATATGTTGTTAAGGCTTATTCTCTATTTTTTTTGTTCACTTAAATTTTCTATCAGAATTATGTTATAGGCTTCATGATTCTGTAGATGTCTGAGCACTGCAAAGATGTTAGGTCCAATGAAAAAGAATACTTGTGAGAGTAAAATTCTAAAAGAAGTGCATATAGTAGGGCCCTGCAGCCCGCATGTTGTCCACTAGTTCACAAATTAAACTATGCAAATTGTATGTTTTCTTCTGCTATAAATATAGAGTTGTGTGACCTTGAAACAATCAAGTAGTTACAAAACTTTAGCTTTTACTTTATCACATGGCTCCTGTGCCAAGTTTTCCAATTAAGGTTGGCCAAATTGATGATGTTCAAGAACTAAGAAAAGCTAGGCCAACAACAGTTCCTGCTAGATTTGTTAGAGACGTGACAGAGAGGCCAATACTAAACGCAGCTCTATCTTCTCCTGATGATATTCCTATCATTGATTTCTCAAGGCTTATAAAAGGCACTGATGATGAGTACCACAAAAGTGAAATTTTGCAGCTTGCAAGAGCCTGTGAAGAGTGGGGTTTTTTTCAGGTTATTGGCACAGATTAGTATTAGTATCTTTTTTGTTGATTTCCACTTAATTTTTGCATTTTCAACCTAATTTTTTTGCATGTTGTTGTATTAGGTGATTAACCATGGAATTGATCTCAGTTTGATTGATAAAATAGAAGAGGTGGCTAATGATTTTTTCATGCTACCTATAGAGGAGAAACAGAAATATCCAATGGCACCAGGAACTGTTCAAGGGTATGGACAGGCCTTTGTTTTCTCCGAGGACCAAAAGCTGGATTGGTGCAACATGTTTGCTCTTGGGATTGAGCCACACTTTATAAGGAACCCAAAACTGTGGCCAACAAATCCACCAAGATTCAGGTAACTGTAGTATATATCAACAGTATACCATAAAATTTTCAAGATCGTAAAGTTTTTTGCACTCACTTAACATGTTTTCTGTGCAGTGAGACTGTAGAGGAATATTCAAGAGAAGTGAGAAAGCTGTGTCAGAATCTATTGAAGTACATAGCCATGACGCTTGGCTTGAAAGCAGACATTTTTGAGAAGATGTTTGGGGTAGCTGTGCAAGCCATAAGAATGAATTACTACCCACCGTGTTCAAGACCTGATCTTGTTTTAGGTCTAAGTCCACATTCAGATGGCAGTGCCTTAACTGTGTTGCAGCAAGGAAAGGGTAGCTCGGAAGGGCTCCAAATCCTTAAAGACAACAAATGGGTGACTGTTCAGCCTATTCCAAATGCATTAGTAATCAACATTGGTGATACTTTAGAAGTAAGAACATCGAAATTTTGATCTTCATTTGATACCTCTTGAGAATTGATGCTATGTGGATACCTAACTAATCCTTTGAATATATACACAGGTTCTAACAAATGGGAAATACAAAAGTGTGGAGCATAGAGCAGTGACTCACAAGGAAAAAGACCGTCTCTCAATTGTCACTTTCTATGCTCCAAGCTATGACATAGAGCTTGGACCAATGCCAGAACTAGTAGACAAGAACAACCCATGCAAGTATAGGAGATACACCCATGGAGAATACAATAAACACTATGTAACTAACAAATTGCAAGGCAAGAAAACCCTGGAATTTGCTAAGATTAAAATCTAAGCATCTTCTTAAGAAAGGACCCACTTAGACCTCCAATCTTGGAGCACTAAATTTTCATTAGAATTTGCTTATATCGTTGTTAGTGTTTCAATTCCTGATGCATTCTATGCAGCATATAAGGCCAAATCAAAATTGGTATTTGGCTTTTGTATTATATCTATCGATGATGGACTGCACTGTTTAATCAATATTCATGTGTTTAATTAACTCATAAATGTGTATTAGCATATACTTATTAGTGGAAACTTGGGGGGTCTTTGTGTTTATAATCATTTCTTGTCAAAATGCATGTATTTTCTTGTGAGAATTCTGGTGGAAAAAAAATACCGAGTATAGGAAAAAAACAAGAATCAAAGCAGAAGTAGATGCCACTTTTATTATAGGGAAAGAAGCCAGCAATCTTTTGGGTACTAAAATGGTCCACCTAATATCCCACATCTCGGTTAGGAGATAAGGGATTGGGTACTTATAAATTCAAGTCTATCTTTCCTTTCTCTCATAAGGCACATTTTTCATCATACGGACTGTAAACTTCCCTGTCAAAGTTTCCTAAGTCAGAATTTGGGCTGGACACCATCAACCACCATCCCCATAATCATCAGTGTTCCATTGTTGAAAGGAAAAGTGAGCCTTTTTTTTTTTTTTCCATAGTGGTAAAGAGAGGGGAGAGCCCCACACGTTGTAAGTTGTTCATATTATTGAAGCCAAAGGAAGCACTAGTCAAGCAACTTGTTGCGATTCAAAGCTGAAATGACACTTTAGGTGCTAACAAGCAGAGCACAAAGAAGAGCTCTAGCATCCATGACATAGGATGTGAGGTCAACAGGAATCAGGGGATACAAACTTAACTAAAAGAATTCGAACATAAACCCAACACATGCCTCACTACATAATTAAAATAAAGCTTTCTTTTTCCAATGAATTCAGAAAAGAAACCTAGAAAATAAATCATTCACTCCATTTCAGAGAATTAAAAAACAAAACTTTGACAAGTAAAATCATTTCTCAGGTTGAATTGAATCATCACAAGCAAAATGATGCATGATTCAATCAACTTGTGGGTGAACAGCAAATTACCCTAACCTTGACATAGATTGCAATGATAACAAAATCAATTTAGTGGAAAGTTGGAAGAAATTAATATTCACCTTAAGTCTATAGTAAAATTTTTTGTTGAAATAAACAAGAATAACGAGCAAAAAAGACGATTGATGATGCTATCAAATTAGTGCTCCAAAATTAAAAAAAAAAAAAACTGCCCTGCCCATTTGTCAAGTGTCAAGTGACATGAGGCTTGAAACTGAGGAAAGTGGAAAGCTTACCTCCATTTCCATCAATCCCCCAGCCCACGGGGAAAAAAAAAAGAATCAGCAAGCCTTGTGCTTCCATAAACTAATTAATGTTGAAAATGGAGAATCAGTGCTCAATCAATGATGAGTTGATGACACAGCATCTATTAAAAATACACAAAACTGTACAGTTGATTACAACACCTTTTCTACATGATGTTTTAACAACCTAGAAAAATAATAGCTGAGACATATTTTGAACATTTTCAGTCCAATAACTTGTACATCAAAAAAATTTCTGTGACAGTAGAAACAAGAAATCTGCTTTGATCAAGGATCAAATTTATCAGGAACCCGAGGCAATCCAAATTTTATCCTGTCAACTTACTTGCACCAAACAAACCATAGACTTTCTTGTTAAATATCAAGAGTTACCAACTTCTGCATGCTAATATCTAGTTTGGGGGTCCAGGAAATGATTCATGTAGCCAACTCCAACTGGCATAGAATTAAGGTTTTGCTGTACTTGAACTGTATTTGTAAATTTTGTATAGAAGATTTGCAATGCAATAATTCTAGATATTAATATTAAACACCTTTCGTGAGTCCTTGACCAATTTATAAGTAATTTATCAATCCATTGAGCTTGATGTGAACCCACTTAACCAGGTTAGCGAACCCTAGAACAAAGCAAATAATAAAAAAAAAAATCCGATTCAGGCAATGGACAAGTCAATATATAAAATGGAAAATGATTCCTGTCGCGGTTAGCGACAGGAATAATAGTCTCGCGGGGGGTGCATATTACCAAATGTCCTCCTTTGTTTTATTTTTTTTTTTTCATTTCATTATTAAAAAAAAAATTTTACAAGCTACGAGTGTTTAAATTTTTACTCGACAGGTTCACCCGTGTGCAATTAGATTTTAGATTCAAAAAAAAAAATTCCTAAAAAATAAAATTTTTTTTACAGACTACAGGTGTTTAAATCCTTGCACGACGGGTTCAACCGTGTGCAATTTAGGTTTTAGATTTTTTTTAAAAAAAAATTTATAAATTACGAATGTTTAAATTTTTATACGACGGGTTCACCCATGTACAATTAGGTTTTAGATTAAAAAAATTAATTGAATTTAAAAAAAAATCAAAAAATAAATAACAAAAAAAAGGACCAAATTAGTCATTTGACCTCCAAATTTTTTGTCAGTTAGCTACCCGCGAGCGTCGCGGGTAGCGACACCAATCGGTGTCCATATAAAATGGGGCATGAATTGAAGGTAGCACAGCTCACGTATCTATGACTATGATGATAAAACTGACAAAACCACTACGAAAAAACAAAATCTAACCATAGTTTTGCGAAACATGCTGTATACTGACAAGCTATAAGCATCGATAATTGTGGCATCCTCACTTCCCATATTCAAAGCTATCACTTTCAATATACGATATCATATACATTTGGCTTTTTTATATTTATCACTTTTCGTGACTTTTATATTTTAATTTATAATTTTATTATTTCAACACTTAAATTTATTTAAAATGCAATTTTAGAACTCCTATTGATTGTATGAAATAGTGAATCAATATATGTTATCACATTTTCAAAATTTGATTGACTAAAAACTGCAGAAATAAATGTTAAACTAATAAAAAGTGACAAGAGATGGTAGATGTATCATGTCATTAAATTTGACAAAACTATAAATTAAGATGTTAAACTGACAATTCTACTCCTGCACCAGATGAGTTGAAGGATGCAACTGTTCATCAGCTTTTTCAGGTTGGCGAAAGAAGGTGGGATGAGGAGCTGTTGTATGATATCTTCAATGATCGAGATCGTGTTCTTATTACGAATGTTCCTTTATCATATCGTATTGGTGATGACAGATTTTATTGGCGCCATGACTCCAAAGGTTTTTTCTCAGTTCGAAGCTGTTATCGTGCTATCATGGTTTCTTCTTCTCCTGTCAGTTCTAACACCAATGGCAGTTTAATGAGGAGGGTTTGGAGAGTTAAAGTTCCTCCAAAAATCAAGAATCAAATCTGGCGAGCTTCATCAGATTGCTTGCCAACTACTACTCTCTTGCGATCTCGGCATGTTGATGTTGATATTAATTGCCCTGTTTGTCGATTCCAACCTGAAACAGTTGTTCATGCTCTCACCCTCTGTCCTTTTACTATTACTTTCTAGGCACTTCTTAATGTGGATATTTACGTCTCTCAAGTTAATGATTTTTCATTATGGCTGCTGACTTTGCTGAATAGTTTGAGTAAGGATCAACATCCAATGGTCTTGATGTTATGTTGGGCAATTTGGAATTCACGAAATGAGCTGTTATGGAATAAAAAACATTTCACTCCTCATCAAGTTGTTGACTTTGCAGGTGTTCGTCTCCAACTATGGCGGTCCACTCAATCTTCCAATTTCATTTCTGATCCTATAAGTTCAGACAATGATGGGGTGGTCTGTTGGCGTAAGCCGCCTCTTGGATGGATAAAAGTTAACGTTGACTCAGCAAATTTTCAAGCTTCAAACAACTCAGGTTTTGGTATGGTGGCCAGAAGAGATGATGGAAGTGTTTTAGCGGCTCACTGTGTTTCAATTTTTGGCACTTTTAATCCTATTATGACTGAGTTAATGGGTGTAAGGGAAGCTCTAAGTTGGGTAAAACAACAAGGTTGAAGTAGAGTTTTGGTGGAAATGGATGCTCTTGCTGTTTTCCAAGCTCTGCAATCTCCTCAAGATTATGTGTCTACTTTTGGACTTCTGCTAAATGATTGTATGCAGCTGGTCCATGAAATTATTCAGGTCGAGTTCTGTTTTGTGAGAAGAACGGCCAATCAAGTTGCCCATGAGCTAGCTAGAGCTAGTCTATCTTGGGCGAGTACTATGTATTGGGATGAAAACGTTCCCAGTTTTCTTCTTCCTCTGTTACATTTTGATCTCAGTTAATGAAATCCTTCATTTTAGTTTAAAAAAAAAAAAAACGACTCTATTACCAATTCTTTTAGCTATATATATATATATATATATATATATATATATATATATATGTATATATATATAAAATACGAGGCAAACACCAAAACCCAAGCTACACAAGACGACTAAAACCCATACTTCTAGTGTCATCCAGAAGCAGCTGACCAATACCAAGAGGTGGTTGGCTCAAGCGAAGATAACCTCGGGTCATGTCTGTGGCTAGAGTAGCCAAGAAATCAGCCGGCATATTTGCTTCCCTAAAGATGTGCTGCACTCTAACTTCCCAAGGCCATTGAAGCAGGCGCTGAATCCGCTGAACTATGTGATCATTCCCTACGTTTGATGTGTCCTTATGCAATATGCAGCGGATAGCACATAGGCTGTCTGACTCAATGTAAACTCTCTTCATGACAAGATCATTTGTCACTGGAGGAACTGTGATTTATTTGGTTATGATCAATGGTTTGGGAGTAAGGCCAGAGATATCAGAGTTAGAGCAGCGGAGACGTATCATGTAATTAACAAGATGAGTTCCTTGAATTTCTCGGGACCCATGAAAATTCAGCAATTAGTTCATTGGACTCCTACTGAGGAGAGCTGGGTTAAGATTAGTGCTGATGGAGCTTGTTCAAGCTCTTCCCTGGTAGCGGCTGTGGGTGGTTTAATTCAGGATCACGCTGGCCAATGGATGGTGGGTTTTGTAGCAGACATTGGGTATGCAAGTTTTAGGGGCTGAATTTTGGTGTACTTTTGAAGGTCTACGTTTGGCTTGGGATCTCGGCATGAGGAGAGTTTACATTGAGTCAGACAGCCTATGTTATGAGAAATAATCTGCTTTCAACAACCTTTAGACATGCCAGTTTAAACTCATGAGGAGTACAAGTTAATAAATATTAATCCTTTCAGCTTAATCCTTGTAGTTTGGGCTATTTTTCTGGTTTATAGGCTAAATCATGTAAATATCTTTTGTCTACTCAGCAGACACTTCACAGAATACTCTGGGGCTGTCTAGCAAATATGATCAAGAAGCAACTAAACCCATTGATGAGGCAAGTCTGAAGATCTCTCTTTGCAACTTAATAAGATATTTCATGGTCATTCAGTGTAAACTTTCACTTTTTAATCAATCTTACTTTCTAAAATGCAGTGATTCTGCAGAAGTATTCCTGTGTGTTCATCAAGTTTTAATTCTAGTTTGACTTTAGTTTTTTAAGATACGATAAAAAAATATTCAATCTATAACAATGCTCCATGCTTTCTGGCTATTCTGAAAACAATAAATCTAATTGCTTTACCATTATGCTTCAGTTTTTTCTTCTGCAATATTTGGATATCTTTGTCAACATTTTTAATATAATTTGTTCATGGTTAAAAGATTTTCTCACAAGCTTGATTGAAGGGCTTTTTCATGAACGTACACGACTACTTGGTTCACAGATTTACAATTTAATGTTTATAGATACAAAGACGTCTTGCACAAAACCGTGAGGCTGCTCGTAAAAGTCGTTTGAGGAAAAAGGTATGAAGGATTCTACATTGAGACTTACAGCTTCCATCCAGTAAATGATTTGGCGTACTAATATGATCTGATTTACATTTTTTACAGGCATATGTTCAGCAGTTAAAAGCAAATTTTATGAAGTTTATACAGATAAAGCAGGAACTTGAAAGGGCTAGGCAACAGGCAAGGAATACTTTAGAAATTAAAGTTAACTACTAAAAATTCCTTAAATTTTTCTAACATACTTTTTTTTTAGTTATTATATATTAAATAAATTAATCAATATTCAATAAATTAATAATTCTATTGATCATCAAAATTTTTGAGAAACTAAGACTTTATTTCACGTAAAATTATAAATAAAAAATAATAAAACATTGCTCTTGGCCCAGTCATTTATTTTCTTGATGTGTGTTTTTTTTCTTTGAAATTTCTCGACCAACCAATTGGTTTGATTTCGTTTTCAGGTTATTAAATTCAAATAGTAAGTTATATTTTGCTATCTCAACACCCACATTTTGGACTTTATTAACCAATCATATTTATTTATTGATTGAAAGATTTTAATGTTATTGATATTGTGTATGGATTTTAAAGAAAGTGACAAATATTGTTGCCTATTAATACAAAGTTTTTCATTAAAATACTACAACATTAAAGCTATGTAGCAACCACTTACAAAAATAAAGGTAAGATCGAAAATTATAATAAAAATTAAAATGTTTTTAAGGGTTACATATTGCATTATTTTACTATGAACTTTAATCATTTTCTTGAATCTATCCTATTTTTGAAATTGTGTCGAATTGATATATAAACTTTTCGATATGTTGCAAATTTATCCATGGTCAAAATAACATGTGTCCATACTGACATGATATACATATGTAAATTATTTGCTGATGTCAAAATTAGAAAAAAATTGATAATTTTTCTATCTTAACTTTCATGTTATTTACAAGTATATCCGTAACTTTCATCTCCTTTGCAATTCTATCAACTTCACTAATTATTTCAATTTTATCTAATTTTAAATTATATTTAGAGATCTGATATATTTTTTATATGATCATGTGCATATTTTTATAAAACATTTTATCCAAATATTCTTAAAAATACATTTAAAATTTTTTATTGGATTTTTTTACTTAATTGTGATTTAAACTTATTAAAATACATAAATAAAATCAAGTGATTGTGATGAAATTTAATATAACAACTATAACTGAACTAACAGAAATAAAAAAAAAAAGATACACTAATTTGGATTAGAAAAGATTTTGATATCTAAAAAAATAATTAATTAAAATTTTAAAATTTACATAATAGAAGTAATCGAAAAGTTAAGCTGGGTGGATCCATAAAGTGGGACAAAATTCTCTCAGTATTTATTTTTTTTGTACATAAGATTCAAACATGAGAACTTAAGAAAATTCAAGCTTGTTACCATTTAAACTAACAAATATTAGTAAACTTATTTTTTTATTAATAGAAAGGTTAGATGACCTAAATACTGATAAACTACCCAATATATAAAAAGTAGTCTTTTTCTTTCAAATCAAATCGGAATAATTTTATAAATAAAAAATAATAAAATTTAAACTTTATATGCTATAATGTCTTTAAAGAAAAATGGTCACTGTACTACTTTAACGATCACAAATTTGTGTCAAAACATGAAAATGAGCTGACACCAATGCTATGACACTAATTAGAACATTTGCTTTATGCTTTTACTGTTTTCATTATTCCTTCATTTTCTTTTTGCCCAAAAATTTAACAACCAAAGAAAGCTGAAGAAGGGACTAAAGATAACACCATGTCTGGACGAGAAGGTAACTCAAGGCTTCTTGATTTTCCTCTTTTTGGTAGTATCAAGGACAATTTGTTGTTTGATTATAAATAACATGTTCTTGTTCTATTGTAGAGATGGAAACTGAAATTTTACGGACGGAATCAATACCTTCAAGATGGTCAAGTACTGCAACTCCAATGTTTTTGAGAAGTTGTTTCCTCTGCCAACGCCGTCTGTTTCCTGGACAAGACATATACTTGTACAGGTAGACAATTACTTGATTTCTTGTTCTGAGTTTTTTTCAGGATGAAATGGAAGACAATTTCTGTGTTTTATTCTTGGCCTATTGGTATCAAATATCGCAAACATTTATGACTTATTACAAATTTATTTCAAACTTTAAAACTTGGCTAAAACAGTCCTAACTTGGCCACTTCAATAGAATTTGCTATTTGATCAAAATTAACAGAAAGACGCACATATGACATCTGAGGGACTGTTGTTTGAAAAATCAGTTGGATATCTTTTTTATTAATTTTGATTAAAGAGCAAATTGTGCTAAAATTATAAATAATTTGTCAAATTAGAACATTTTTGTCAAGTAATAAATCAGACGCCGTGATTTTTTGTACTATATTAGCCTTTATTCTTTCATGAGCATGATAAGCTAACAGGATGGGCATGATTAAAACCAAAATCTTAGAAGTATAAAATCCAGATCATTTCACAAGTTTATTTTTGCAGATATTGTCTTTTTTTTTGATAAGCAATAATATTTTTATTAAAACAAAGGGGAAAAACCACTTGAGAAGGCCTCAAGTGATGAAAAAACCCCTCCCTAAACTAAGCAAAAAGAGCAAGAACAAACCAGAAAAAGAAGCAAAAGAAGGGA
>CATIWK010190747.1:0-10508 GCA_949634005.1 Mallotus japonicus
TTAGTTAAGGAGAGTGGAGCAAAAACACGGAGGTGTTTAAAAATAAAAAATTTACAAGTTGAGGTGTCTATAAGGTCACATTTTGCAAGTTAAAGTGTCTATAAGGTCATTTTAGAAGTTTAGGTGGCTAATGGGATTTTGGCCAAAAGTTCAAGGTGCTAAGTATATATTGTGCCTATAGAAGATATATTAATGTACTAAGTTGTTCCTGTACTTTGTAGGATAAAAATTCTGCATCCTTGAAAAAGCGTGAAAAGCCGCTTAAAAACCTTGGTATGTGATTGAGTTACTATTTAACTCATTGATTATTGATTTTGTATGCAACATCTTAAACTAGTTCCTCAATATGAAATTTTGTGATGTTACAGGTTTGCTTAAGCGTAAGAAACCATCCTACACGGAACATGCTGTCAAAGCTGCACGTGCGAAAACATCTAATCCACAGTAAGATTTGTCTTGCCTACTTCATTTGGTTTTCCTGCCATTATTAAAAATTTCTTCAAATCAGAAGTAATGCTGGGAAAGTATTATGCACTTCATTGATCCAATTGGTTAATATTTGTGGTTTTTTGTTACTAGATTGGATGTAGAAGTGGTCGACCTGGGGCCACCTGCTGATTGGGTGAAAATAAATGTACAGAAAACAGTAAGTTCTTCATCTATTGTTCACATAGAATGCAATTGAGAAATCTATACTAGTTCTAATCTGATTTAGAAACCCGGGTCTAATTAAGAACTTTGTTTGCAGAAAGATTCTTTTGAGGTGTATGCTTTAGTACCCGGACTCCTTCGCGAGGAGGTAAGCATCCCAAATCTTCTTGCCCGGTCTTTTTCTACTTTACTAGTATGCTTTAAGATAATGCCTTGTAAAAAACTTAATGCCTTTACCATTTAGCAATGAATCCTTGGATCTAGCAGTACTCAATTGAACATCATATTATTAATTACGCAGCCAAGTCTAGGTACTCGTTAGTCAACTATTTCTTTAGGTGATTTAATAAGGGCATGCTATGGTGGATACCACCACCTCTTCATGTCTTACCAGTGAAGCGCATCAGCCTTTGTTATAGGTATACAACAAGGGATTAAGTCCTATATTAGGTGCAAGTATGTGGATCTTGGCCAGGTACAGCCCTTAGGTGGTCAATATTGTGCTTGCTTGTTTGTTTTTTGTGTGAATTAAGATCTGTGGGAGCATGAGAGTTCAGCCTATGCGATTGCTATTTTATTGAAACATCTGTTACGGCACGATTGACAATTTTCATTCTGAACTTTTTTTATTCCTAGTAAGCTTGCCATACTCTTGTTTCTGTAGAAGTGGTTATATGACTATTTTGTGAACTCAGGTGCGTGTTCAATCAGATCCAGCAGGGCGACTCGTTATAAGTGGTGAACCTGAGCATCCTGATAATCCTTGGGGGGTCACACCTTTCAAAAAGGTATAAGTCTTGAAGGTTTGAACCGACAAATGTTTTGTTGGTCATAAGAATTGCGTTCTAGTGGGAGCCCTTGGCTGTAATGATCTTTGCATTTTGCATTTCCTTGTGAAACCACCCTACCTCTATTATAGTTTGATATTTATTTTTATGCCAGGTCGTCAGCTTACCCTCAAGGATTGACCCACATCAGACTTCAGCTGTGGTCACCCTGCATGGACAACTATTTGTTCGTGTACCATTTGAGCAGCCAGACTAGGAATTTCTAGATTTATCCTCCCAATCTTGTACAAGTGATTGAGAGAGATTTAGGCATAAAGCTGGTGGAGTGGGGGGTAGGTGCTGCTCCCACAATTTCAGTTTTGAACTCGGGTGCATGTGAATTGAATTGTATTTCAATTTGATAAATTTTAGATAGGAGGCTTTTCGTATAGCTTTCTTTTTCTTTTGCTGCTAATTGTTCATGTATTTCAGTTGACCATCTGTACTCCGCATCTTGTAGTAGACTTGTAACATAATATTTTCTAACAAGCTGCTTTCTAATGTTGTGTACACGTTATTTTCCCATGTTTTGCACCATATTATCCTCTACCAATCAGGAGGGATAGTTTATTCCTTGACGAAAATAAAATAAAATAAATACGTAAACACTACAAGGAATTGGCCTATTGCAGTGCCTTGGTCCACAAACCAAGTGTTGCAAAATTTTTTTCTATTTTTTGGTAACTTCTTGTTAAAGTTTTTTCGACTTCCAATTAATTTGAGGACAGTTTGCCCCTTTCTCTTGTAGCCGTAATGCTAAATTGACCGCTCAATGTGAAAGAATAAAGCAGCCAAGCAAAGTAATAATAGCAAGGCTAACTAGAAGATGACCCAGCCCCATAGGAATGTAACAAAAAGATACTCCTTGCCAAACGCAGTAGTAATAAGACTCTGCTGAACCCAATAATGCTCTAACATGATCCCCTTCGTAACCCCTAAAGTTTTAGACACCTCATGCATCTGGAAATGGCTTGTTCCTTTTAGGCACATAAATTGGAACACGATGGTCTTCTAACTTTACATAACAAGTGAACATTTTACAATTGCTCTATAAAAGGGTACAAAATATATAAATTATTCCACGTATAATGCACCTGGTAAAGGAATCAACAGATGCTACCAAATAATTAACACAACAAAACTATGTAAATAATCAATATGTAACTCAAAAAATTTTCAATTTTTCCTGTATTAAAAACATGCGATGGCCTTTATGGGGTAGTTACCATTGACCCCAAGTCTAGTTCTTCATCAGAATCAATCACATCCACATAGTCATAATAGGCATTCACCTGAAATGAAAAATGTACCAGAAAAAACATGCTTAAGCAGAACTTTATTAAAAAAAAAAAAGAAAAAAAAAGAGAGAATATAAATGCACCTAGGCATAAGCATAAAAACAACCATTATTATTCTTTGCTTTTTTTTTTTTTTTTTTTTGGCGTACTATCCTTGATAAAGGACCTGCCTAGGAAAAGACAATTTCATCATTCATTCTACTAGTTGCCGACCCATACCTCTGGTCTTGGTGTAACTGCTTCAAAGCTATGGAACTGCGGCACATCAAAATCAGGGGCTTTTAAGACTATGTATGCCCCTTTATTTTTGTATCTCTCCTCTGTTGCCTGTGTAGCAAATAAAATCATTATTTAAACAATGTACAACACTTTGAAACTGACCAATGTACAACAGTTAGAAACCAATCTTCCAGTTTGATGATAGCAAAAATTATCAAAAATCTGAAAGAGCTACCAAAGTAAAACATGAAGTACTTTGAACCAGCACAAGCCTATTTGTTTCCTAATATTTGACCAATTGGTATCATTTGCCATTTTGTCTATGCCTGATTATTCATCACAAAGCTGTGAGCAACTAATGGTTCACTCATATATCAACAGTCTGTAGATATGTGGCTAATATGTGTATGTTGTAACTTATTCTTGAAGAAGAAACCACTTTCAGCGATGCACTGATGGTTAGATTTCAGTTAATGATAGAATTCAAAGCCGTTGCATTCAAAAAAGAAATCTCACCTATCCAATTAAATCCAATATGAATCTACCCTACAAGATGCCTTCCCATAAAAGAACATGATAAAAGAACAATCTTCAGAAATATTACAAACATATCATAAAAGAACATGATAGATGGACCATCTACAACTTGAACAAGTTGCAAGTATCATTAACCAGGTTCATCCATGCTGTGCCATTGTCCAGTAGCTGTGTGCTTCTATTGATTTATGAATCTAATTTCCACCTTAAGAGTTGTTACTTCATCTCAAACTGAAGAAAATCCCAATTGAGAAAGCACAATTGCTTAAGAGTTGTTCCAAGTACGATTTTCCCAAATACTTTCTCATTGATCCCTCTATTATTCGTCCACCCATTTGCTTATCTTTCCCTCTCCCATTTTCAATTTAAGCAACAAAACAGTCCACATGAGGGATAGATTGGTGTAGGATATAGGCTTGAATACCTGCCTCTATGGGTGTCTATGTGGTTGGCTAGATTTTGATGAATTATGGATTCAAGTGTCTTTATTGTCTAGAAAAAAAAGGAGGGTCATGGGCTAATCAGGGCTTGGTTTTGTTAATATAAGATAAATTTTTAGGATCTAAAAATTGAGATGTAGTTGCAGGTTTTTTATTTCTTGCAGCAACGTAATAAGGGCTTTTAGTTATGTTTTCAGAGGCTAGTTAATGGGAAAACTCAAGGAATTACAGCTTTTGTAAAGGCATAATTGTTAAAGGCGCACCTGAGGGGGGTAATTTACACTGACAGTACATAAGTTCTTCACTAAATCCCATTATAATACCCAACATTCATTTCATTACTTAAAACTCTCTAACCTTTAATTTTGATTTCACAAAAGTATCCAAAATCATATTCCGGCCAATGAAAATGACATGGAGCTTATGTGGAGGCTTACATGGCAAAAAACAATCTATATATATTAAATGTTGATCTCCAAAGTCATTAAGTCCAAAATTTAATAAGTGACCCTCTTCATAATTCAGCATTCACCTCTAAAAACTTATGTATTGAGTTATTAAAATTCACAATATTTTTCTACAAAAATATAAAAAATCTTATTTTAGAATACACATGTTCTATTCTATGTAAAATACTCTAATTCTATTGCATTGAAAACATAACTTTTCCTTTCCATAAAAAATTATGTTTTTTATTCTAACGAAAACATCCTTTTTTTTTCACCTATTTTCTATTTTTCTTTTATTTTATTTATTCAATTATTGTTATTATTATACATATTAAAAAAATATATATGTACTCTTAAAAAATAATAAAATAAAATTATTGCAATAACTTTTTAAGTTATATTTAAATAAATTGTAGTTTTAATTTATTAAAATTATTAATTAATTATTTTAAAATATATATTATTTATAGTTCGCGTAAAGCGCGGATTCATGACTAGTTACAATTTCTTTTTTAAAATTTCCACATGAACTAAATAAGACACACGGCACCACATAAGCACCATATGTCCCACTAATTCTATCATTTATTGTTTTACAATTTTTATTTTTTCAGATTTTCCCACCTACCAAACACCATCAATTAACCAAGAAAAATATTTTTTCTGACCACCACCAGATTTTCCCACCAACCAAACACCATCAATTAACAAAAAAAAATTTATTTTTCTCATCATCACCATTAACCCATGGCACCACTGTCATCACCACCGCTACAATTAACATACCCATAACCCTATTATCACTTCTAACCCATAGCACCACCTTGTCATCACTTTTTAATATGATGCTTTCTTTTAATCCATTTCGTTTAAAAATGCAATCCATCTTTAATATCGTATGTAAGATTACTATGCTTGCTTTCCATTTGTAGAAATCTATTTGCTCCCAAAACAAAGACTTATTTCCCACAAAATATTTGAAGAAGACAAGTTGCAGACCCTACCACTCATATCGCCATCTACTCCTTACCGCTCAAATCCACCTCAGCTACCTATCGCTTAGATCTGTTGCTCACATGCTGCCATCGATTCCATACTACTCAGGTCTGCCTTTACATTGCTGCCACCTACGCCTTGCTGCTCATATCGCTGCCATTAACACTGCTTGTGCCCAGCTTCCCCTTCTCTTCAAAGGTTGAATGGCCAACGACATTGCTCCGGCGACCGCTATTATCGAAGGCAAAGAATGACAAGGATAACATTGAGGACGAAGGCTGATAGAGAATACAACAAAATCAATTGAGTTCTTTAGCTTTTGAATATTTTGGATTGGGGGTTCTTTCTTATTTTTGTTTGCTGGAAATAGTTGGGAAAATAGGTCACTGATTCTCAAATTTTTTTTTTTTTTTGGTGAATTTTGGTGATAATAATGTTGACATTGGAGACAGTAATGAGAAAAAAAAAAGTTTAGTTACTAGGAAAGTAAATTGATTGGATTTTCTTCAGATTAATTTCTCTCAAAAAAATTTCAGATTTTTTTAGCAGAAATTCCAGATTATTTTAATATTTTGAATGATTTTATTTGTTTAATATAATTTTTCAAATTAAATGAGAAAAAAAGACGTGGTACTAATATGGTGCCATTTCTCTAACTAAAATGAGATGGAAATTAAATCATAAATGAAATTAACATTCTAGAAATTTTTTGCCGGAAAATGGTTTTGGGCATTATTATGGGATTTAAATCAAAATTCGGAGAATTTTAAGTGACCAATTGAAAGTTAGATAGTATAATGGGATCTAGTAAAAATCTTGGGTACCATATGTGAAAATTACCCTACCTAAGGCGCAAAAGTCAAAAGGTTCAGCCCTCTATGCCTCAACCTTCAAAAGGAGGGCAATATTATAAAGGTGTTGTGCCTTGAGCCTCAAACAAGGCGCAACATTGTAATATTTTTATTTTTATTTTTTGTCTTTTTTAAAATTTTAGTTAGATATAATTTGGGCCTTTAAAATAATAGGCCTACCATGGGCTTAACACATCAAGTCATCCTAAAAAAAAAAAAAGAAGAAGAATAGGGGAAAAGAACAGATTGAACAGGAAAAGAGAAGAATATATTTAACATAGGGTGCAGTTACTAGAGCTAGTGGAATTGAAGAAGATATCTATCACTAGATCAATCAAAGGCTAGGGTACTGCATCTATATCCACTCCAAGTGGTAGCGCTAAACATGTAGAAAAGGCAAAATTATCTTCTCAAAGAAGGATCAATGCTCATTTAATAATTAGAGACGAAAAAGAGGTTGATGTTAAAGAAGACAATGACGAAGAAATTGAAAGTGAGCATAAGGAATTTGATGAAGAAAAAGAAGATGAAGAAAATGATTTTGTTGAGCTTAATAATGATAAGTAGTTGGCTTGAGGACTTTAGGAATTATAGATATTTCGTAGGATTAGATTTATGGTTTTAAGCCTCTTGAACTTTTTTTTCATTTTAAATTTACAAAATATTGATTCTAAGTTTATTGTTTTTATACATGTGTTGTATTTTGAACGTTATTATATGAATTGCTTTATTTTTTCTTTATTTTTATTTTTTTGGCACCTCACTTTGATAAGCTTGCACTTTGTGCCTAGACTCCATGAACCCTTTGCGCCATAATGCACCTACTGCCTTGAACAACTATGAGTACAAGACATGAAAGGGACCCAACTGATAGTAAAGCAAGAAATCTATAGCTTCTTTGAACACTATACAAGGCATTGTAGCTGTAGCCTTTAAGGTAAGGAAAAAAAAGGAGGAAATGAATTAATCTACAAAGAGAATAAGATAAAGGAGAAGAGAAATCTCAATAGAACTCAAACCGGAACTAAAATACTCAATCATAGATGGACATCTGTATGCTTCCTTGTCTCACAGGAACTAACATTAGGATCTCTAAAAAAAGCTAGTATAAGATTCCAATTCAACCTAATGGAAAAAAGAAACTATAGATTATTAAAATCACTAACCAAAGGAAAACAGTTCCTAATTTTCTTTTCCCTCAGTTCCATCATATAATTAAGCATCAAAGAGAGGTTATTGCAAAAGCTGGAATTTGCCAATTGTCTTCCTAAAAAGAGTTCTTCTTAATTGAAATGGGGTATGAACAACTATATTATCATTCCAAGATTTCTTCAAAACACCCACAAACACACATCAACTGAAATAGAAATATTAACTGAAGGAAAAAAAAAAAAACCTTTATATAGATTGATTAAAGAAAAGGGCTATAGCCAAGACCCTAGCTACTTTTCTATTGTTCCCTTTCTGAATCAGTTCAAACCACAACCAGGTTGACTCTTGACTTGATCCTACAATGCCCATGCTAAACAAGTATGGAAAAATATGAGAATCCTAGTCAACACTTCAAATCAATGAGAAATCTACAAAAATTCTGAAATTGCTAACTAGGCCCCAAAACATGTGATCATATTTGAACGGTCACACCCAAACACATATTATATTCTCCACAATAAATCTAGATGAAAAGACAGTCCACAATGAATGCGTTTTGTAAGCATGGACAAGAAATCTTTTCCAACTCTCATATCCTATTCCCATGGGGTAAATTATGTGCACGAGTCACTCACATGTACATTACACTCTACGTTTATCAATGAATTGGAGAATTTAGCCAAAACATCACATTTAGTACTAAAGACATTTGAAATATTAAGCCAAATGATGCAAAACCTCATGTTTCCAATAATAAGATGAAGCAGATACATAAAAAAACCGAGAAGAGTATAGCATTAAAAGAAGGATTGCAAAGAAACCTGAAACTGTGGGTAGTCTGGGGCACTAAATACAGTAATTAGCTTTCCTGACTCCACAACATGATCTATGGTGTACCCTTCATCCATTCCTGCAAAGCCAGATCGCTTTTCTCTTGCATCAGGACCTTCATGGGATCTGATGATTAGCTAAAGAAACAACAGCAAACCATGATTCTAATATCAGAATTATAACAGCAAACACCAGCTTATTTAGAATGTTAGTTTTTGAATATTGTTGTAGTTAAAGTTAAACACATATATGTCCACACGCGTGCAATGTTTTCATCCTAAAAAAAAAAAGAGTTCTTTAACTACTAAAATTTATAATTAAGCAAAATCAATTTCTGATCTTTGTAGTTAAAAATAGCCAAAAATTCTTCCTAGATAACTATTTAAAATAATAAATACAATTTTAACTTGGATGGTACAATGAATGACTCATAAAAGGGCGCATCCTCATAAATTATTGTATCAGCATTTGTAAAAGTTATTATATTTCAAAACTTGGAATCAATAGATCATGTATATATTTAGAATTATGATAAACACCAATAGTCACGTTAATCATTCACACAAATAACAAACATGAAGCCAAAAACTGTCTAATGCATGGATAAATAGACAACTACAATGGGTTAAAATTAAACTGATATTTGGCAGAACCTTTAGCTGGAACTTTTTCAAAAATTCTTCAGTACAATCAGGTCCCCACAGTAGACCAATGCCTCTCTCTTTATTTGGAGAAAGTCCAGATTTCATTGTGGGATCAGACCACAAAACATCACCAGGAATCAGGTTCAAGCCTTCCCATGGAGGATCGAGGACTGATCTTCGGGCTCTAGATAATTCATCGAAAGAGCCAAGAGATAGATGGGCGGCCTCAGGATTTAAATTTATTCTTCGATTTTTCTTTCCTTTTGATCTCTTTGAAGGAGTGACAGGGATACTGCGGAAAAGTCCCCCATGAGCAGTATATACACGGCCAGCAATAATGGTAGCCAAGGGAAGCCCTTCAAAGCATCCCAAGCACTTCCTATATACATGCTTACCTTTATCGTCATACTTTGCTAACACTTCCTTCTCAAAGCCATATACAGAAGTGCAATACTTGGATTCATGATTGCCGCGAAGGAGAAACACCCTCTGTGGCAAAAAGACCTAGAGAAAACAAGAATTCCAAACCCAAGTAAGCTTAAAAGGTTTAAAAAAAAAAAAAAGGAAAAAAATGAAAGCATATTGAGAAAGATAAAGATATGGAGCTCATCAAGAATTAAACAAACTCTAAACTAATCACATAAGCAAAGTTAACTTAATTAGATGTCAAACCTTGACTCAATAAAACTGGTATTACCATAAATTAAACAGATATGAAACAAAATTGAAAAACACAATAAGTAATTGATATGGAAAAGAATAGGTGGAGAAGTTAAAGAAAGGAAAGAAAGAAAGAACCTTCCAAGCTAACAAGAGCAAGAAGGTCTCTAGACCCCAAGCGCCTCGGTCAACATAATCACCGTTGAAGACAAAGAAGCGGTTATGGGAGGGGAATCCAGCATCCTTCAAGAGGAAAAGAAGGTCGTGGAGCTGGCCATGAAGGTCCCCAACAACTACAACTGAAGAATCAGGGAGTGAAGAGCATTCCTCGATTCCGATGCAATTGGGCTCTTTGTGGAGGATCTTGGAAGCTGTGAGAACCAGTGAGTCAAACACTGAAACAGGTAGCACGGAGGGGAAATCGGAAGGACCTACATTTCTCGATGACCATTCTAAGGCTGCGCTGAAATCTTGAATCCAATCCAGAGTGAGCTTGCCGTCGGAAGGCCACGAGATTGGGATCTCGACAGGCGGCGGCTGTGATGATGATGACGTGGCGGTGGTTGAGATTGGGAGTGGGATGTTCCCAGAATCTGTAACATCATCATCATTCATCATCACCGGTGACGATTGAATTAGGATCCGATAACATATAAAATCTATAATGTAAAAAAAAAAAAAAGATTGTTGATTTCGAAATTGAGATAGATAATTAAAGAAATTAACTTTAGAGTTTGAATTTATAAAACCCTAACCTAACAAACAAATTGAAGTAGAGGGAATTTAAGGAAGAAGAATCGAATTGCAGACATATGTTGTCTGCAACGTTAACCAGTCACCAGTCAGCAGCAGTAGTAAAAATAGTTCAACTTGGAGTGTTATCCTTTCACCAGACACAAATCAAATCACCCATTTTTGGCCAATATGTGCAACTTCACCCCCCAAGCTTTAGC
>CATIWK010190751.1:0-10121 GCA_949634005.1 Mallotus japonicus
AGATTTAGGTCGAAAGTATATATCCATCTCCAATCTCCTAGCAATCTCATGCTTAAGCCCACTGATGAATTTTGTAACCTGCCACCTTTCAGAACCACCTACATCACTTGCTATTACAAACAACTTAAACTTTTTAATATACTTAGCAACACTCATTTCTTCACTTTGTTTAAGCCTCTGTAATTTAACATAGAATTTATCCCTAACATCTTCCATAATTTTAGCCCATTAACATAGAATTTATCCCTAACATCTTCCATAATTTAATAAGCAAGGGGTTTAGTTTCATCAACACAACCTTTCTTGATGATCTTGGGCTAAGATTTCAAAGTTGGATGCGCGTTCTATCTCTTTTATAGATAGGGTTCGTATCAGTTAGACTATAATTATCAGCATATCGCTCCATCTCTCTGTTTTTATAAATAATTAAAAATCCTCCCCAATTTTAAATTCGTCAAATAATTTTTTTCATCTATTAAAAAGCGTAAGAATATTTTTAGAATGTGCAGGTCAAAATATCAATAATTATAAAAAATTCCAAAAATAGCCTTAAAATTTTCACATTTAGACTTAATTTAATTTAATTTAAAATTTACAAATATTCTTACAGATAAAATGCAAATACTTATGCAATTTGATGTTTGGTTAAAATTTTTTTTGTGAACTGACCTCCATTTACACATTATACAAGTGTTTTACACTTGACTAATAAAAATGAGACACATAATCCTTAATGTAAATAATTTTTTTTTTAATATAAACAGATCCACCATAATGTACACCTGAAATTTTATTTTACTACCTCCATAATTTTTACAGATCCACCATTGTCATTCCTTTTGATGTTTGGTTAATTAAATCATAGCTTAAAAATTTAATTATTTTTAAACATTATAATAGTGTGTAAAAGGTAAATGATTTTTTTTTTTAAGAAAATTGAAAACAAGGAGTTTAATTAAGTATTGTATACTATTAGAGATTTAATAAAATGAGAGTAAATATACCTTTTTATTAATTTAATTTTTCAAAAAAAGGAAAATTTTCTGCTGAAGTTATAATTTTTAATATAATTTGATTTAATTTAATTAGAGTTTTTTAATATTTTTAATTTATAGTAGCAGAAAAGAAAAAAGTGAATGATTTTTTTTTTAAAAAAATAAGAACTTAATTAAATATGATATAGTATTATAAATTTAATTAGATATCAAGGGTAAATATATCTTTTTTTTATATCATTTAACTCTTCTATGAATCTCCTTCTTTTTGCCACTGGACTTCCCAATTAAATTCGTCATCAAAGTCCATTGGACTCTGACTAATTCGGTTCAACCCAGTTCAACCTGGGTAGGACCACAAGGGCGGTAAAGGTCTCATAACAACTAATTTAATGCGGTTACAAAGACCAGGACTCGAACCCGAAACCTCACTTAAGCAGGAACAACCTCTGCCAGTTGATCCCAACAGTTGTTGGTATTTAACTCTTCTTTTTAATAGAGGGAGGAAATTATTTGAAGAATTTAAAACTGAAAGGAATTTTAATTATTTTTTAAAATATAGAGATGAAGTAATAATTATGGTCTAACCTCAGGAGCTAATTGTAATTATCCCTAAAGATTATTAAGAAGATTTGAAGTCCAAAAATATTAAGCATTTTTGCTCATCATTGATATTCCGCTCCACTCTTGCTTAAGTAATTAATCCTCCAATTGGAAAAATGAAAATGAAAATAATGGGCTAAACGCACAGTTTTGCACCTAAACTTTATACCATTAATCTTGAACACCCTTCAACTTTTATTATTTTCTATTCAACCTTTAAATTTTTTATTTTAAATCTGTTTAATCCATATAATATATAAAATTAGCATATTCTATAAATTAATAATGATATGAATATAAAAAAAAACTTAAATAGACTAAAATAATACTTAATTTAAAGAGATAATACAATAGAAAATAAATTTTTGCTAAAATTTTTATAGTAGTTTTTAATTTAATTTTATTATTTTAAAAAAATTTTTTAGCATTTTATATGTTTAAAATTATTTGAAATCGAATGTTTATCTATTTTAAGATTATATGAGTTAAATAGAATTAAAAATACAAATTTAAGATTGAAAATAATTTAAAATAAAACTTTAAAAATGAAATAAAAAAAATAAAAATTGAGAGGTACGAAAAAGTTAACTATGTAAAGTTGGAGGTGGTGAAGCTATGCATTCAGCCAAAATAACAAATGCAGACAAAGTGATGAGATGTTGCTGTTTAGATTTTTCAAGGGCAATGTCACTGTTATACAAAGATCGGAAACTGTCAACTTATCTATTATGGCCAAATACACCATTTCACCCCTGAACTTTTATACTTTAATCTATTTCACCTCCCAACTTTTCTTAGGGTTTAAGTTTTACCAAGGGTTTGGTTAATGTTTTACCACCATTTAATCCTAGTTAAAATCCTTTTTGATGACGTGGTTACTTTATGTCAAAGAATTAATCTACTTAATTGAGCGTTCCTCATGCGCGCATGGTCCTACTTTATTATGTGTGATATGGGTTAAAAAGAGAAGTTAAGATGTGATATGGGTCGAAAATAGAAGTTAAGATGTGTAATAGAAAAAATAAAAATTGAGAGGTAAAATAGGTTAAAGTGTGAAAGTTCAGGTGAAATGGTGTATTTGGCCCATCTATTATTATTAAGTTATTTTTAAATAACAGCCATTTACTTTTAGTCTACAGAGCCAATAAGATTCTTAACTATATGCTAACTTTTATATTGGACTTTAATATATAGGGGAAAGTACAATTTTCTACCATGAGGTTTCACGTTTTTACGAAGATGGGTCTGAGGTTTTTTTTGTGACAGTTCACTACCCTGAGGATTTATCCGTTAACACTTAAAGGAAAAAGCCAGTAACGCCCTCAGTTTAAGCACAGTTCTGCAAACAATTTTGCCTAGTTACAACATTATTTGTAGAATTGTTTGGCTAGAACTGGTAAATACAACTAAAAAAGTGTTGTAACTAGGTAAAATTGTTTGCAGAATTGTACTTAAACTGAGGGCGTTACTGGCTTTTTCCTTTATGTGTTAATGGATAAATCCTCAGGGTAGTGAACTGTCACAAAAAAAACCTCAGGCCCATCTTCGTAAAAACGTGAAATCTTAGGGTAGAAAATTGTACTTACTCCTAATATATATATATATATATATATATATATATTTGTCAAATATTTGTCAAAAGACTTTAATATTAATTAGCTGTCTGATATAATGCGACATTTTGTTTGTCGTCCCTCAACAAATTAATTACAATGAATTTTAAATAATGATCATTTATACAATGAATACATTTTTTTCCCCAGTTACGCACTTCATTTTAAGTGGTAGAAAAACTTGTGTGTGGTTAGCATGTGATTTGAAGAACTAGATTTTATTGAATCTTATCTTAAAAATTTTTTATAATTAAATCTAATAAGCCAAATAAATTTTATTTTTTAATAGTTAATTCATGAAAAATTATTTAAATTAATAAATAAAATTAATAATTTTTTTGAAAATATATATCAAATAATTATAAAATTTTAAAAAATTTTAAGCTAACATAATAATTTTTAGAAAAAACTTTAAAATTCTCTTAGCTTTTTTTTTTGTTTGAATTTTTTAAATTTTTTTAGACTTAAAAATTTTAAAATTTTAAAATAAAGTGAGATACATATGAAAAATTCATCAATTTTATTCATAAATTTAATTTTAACAGTTCAATTATATAATTTTTGTTCATCTTTTTAATTTTAATGGTTGATTAACAAAAAATTATTTAAATTAACGATTAAAACTGATGATTTTTTTTAAAAAAATGTATTCACTTAATTGTAAAGTCTTAAAAAATTTTAGGTTTATAATAAATTTAAGTAAATTTTAAATAAAATTTTAAGAAAATTTTAATAATTAAAAATTTAGTGGAGATAAAATTTTTAAAATTTAATTTTATCTTAAAAATTTATCTATATTTTAAAAACATTTATCAATTTTAATTATTAGTCTAAATAATTTTTACTTAGTTAACCATTAAAATTAAAATTTTGTTTAACTTATAAGATTTAATTGTGAATTTTTTTTTTTTAAGATAAGATCCAATAAGAGCTAATTTTAAAAGAAAAATTCCTATTAAGATAAAAAAAAAATATCGAGAGTATAATTAAGGGTACAATTTGACCATTTAACCTTTAATTTAATTATATAAATAACCGATTACCTATTGAAAATGTTAAAGTTAGACAATAATAGGTACACATGAAATATTTATTTTCAAAAAATTTATTTTTAAAATTGTTATCTTATAAAAATAATTAAATGATGTTCTCCTTTATACTCTAGTGACTCAGTTGATGGGCATTATAAGATTAAGGTTGTGGGTTCGATCTCTCCCTCCCCTTACCTCCCAATTGTTAAAAAAAAACTTCTTGATTAAATGATAAATTTATGGGATAATGACTATTTGGTGTCCGAACTTTTTAAAATTTGACAATTGAGTGTCCCAATTTTTATTTGTTACAATTAAGTGTGTGAACCTGTTAATAAATAACATTCCAATGTTTTTGCAGGTAACATATGACGTGGCAATTTATGGGCCCCACTGCATCGCTGACGTGGACGAATAAGCTTATGAAGGTGAAACATGCCCTTTACCTAAACACTAAATGACCAAAAAACCATACACTTTATACAAGAAAAAGTTAGAAAAAAAAAAAAGGAAAAATGATTTCAAATTAGGGATTAGGGATTAGCCAGCTTGAATGTTTTTAGGTGTTTGATTATCTCCACAAACAGAAACAAAACCAGAAAAATCATTGCAGCAATCAACACTCATCTTCTTCTTCTTGTTCACAGAGATTTCTTTCTTTAAAGATTGAAACTGTTTTTATTTTTTAATTCAAAGATTTCAAGAAGTTTGAAATAGGTATAATGCATGTGGGTGTTTCTTTGAAAAGTCGGCTTTCATAAAATTCTAAGGCGGTCGGTGTAGAATCCGGTGAGTTGGCAAATGGTGGTTGGGTGTAGAATCTGGCGAGTTGGCAAATGGTGTTTCTTTAAAAACTCTCTGCTTCCGGCGAGTTGGCAAATGGTGTTTCTTTAAAAACTCTCTGCTTCCAACACACTACAAATTCCTGGAGATGCAGTGAACCCCATTTGCCAAATTCCTTAATCTTATGTCATGCATAAGCATGCCCAGTGTTCATTTTCATGGCCCCATCTTGAAAGGATTCAGTTAAGCTACTTAGGCATTAAGAGTAGTGTGGTGAGCACTAACCCAAGTAGAGTAAATTTCAAAAATTTACTTTCTCATAACCCTTTATCACATGAAAAATTCCACTCCTATAAATCCATTTTGCATTCAAACACATAGCTAACAATACATCAACATGTATAAACAAAACTTAGGAAATCTTAATTGCGGAATACTTACAATTTCTTAAGTGTTTGATGTAGACCACAAGTAATCTACTACAATGGATTGCTCTTGGTTCAACTATTGAATCAATACTAAGCCACCCAAATATTTGGCCTCTAGCTTGAAACACCAAAGCCCTCCAATCACCTTCTTACCTTTGATCAAGTGTAGTTCCAAGCACCTCTCTTGAGACCAAAAAAAACTTGAACTAACTCAACCCTTTTGCAAGAACTTAGAGTTTATGTTTGGTATATGTTGTGTTTCCTTTTGGTATATTGCTTTATCAATCTCTACAATCTCCACTAACTCTTAATGGAATCTCTCCTCACCTTAGAACTCTTCTTAAGGTGATATATATATATGTAGAGAATTAGGGTTAATTAGACATATACATATAAAATATCTCTTACACCATCATCATTAGGAAGCCACCTTACATGCCACCTAATGACATAGTTAATAGTGTAATTTATGTAAATATCTAATAAGTGTAGAAAATATATGTAGATAAATTAAACACATCTCATGCATTTAATCCACATATATTTCTCTACATAACCTACTAATTCAACTTGCCCCTAAATTCAACAAAACACACACAAGAGATAAAATCTCTTTAATATGCCAAAATGACTTTATATTGATTAATGGACTTGGGCTTGGTTATTGGGCCAACTCTTAGGCCAAGCCCAATCCATAAATCTATTGGGCTTAGTTGATGGATTTGGGCCTTTTTTGTTTAGGCCAACACTTGACTCAAGCCCATTCTATCAAACTAATGGGCCTTAGGTTGATGGGCCTTGGAGTTGAGCCAACATTTGGCCCAAGTCCATTCCATCAAACTAATGGTCTTTTTAATGGGCCTTGGATTAATTTTTGGACCAAAATTCTTTTGGGCCTAGGCCCATACACCTTGGTCCATTAATCTAAGTCCATAAGGACACAACACATATTCATTATTTAACACTTTAATTAATATCTCATATTAATTAAGTATTTAATAATTAAACTCTTGGTAGAATTAGATTTCATGATATGCTAGAATCATTGCTCAAAGCATAAATCCAATTCCATTAATCTTAATTAATCGATTAAAATCTTTAATCAATAATTAGATTAATAAAAGGTGATTTGGAAAAACTCTTTTAGGTGTGACTTACTAGGTTCATGTTTAATTGGCAATGAGAATATAATATAAACTCTTGATATTACTTGAAACTCTTTCAAGTCTAAATGTGAAAATTCCAATTATACATATTTAGTTCTCATAAGTTGTGAGTGACCCCTAGCATCGATATCACAACTACCCAATTAGATATGAATGCATATATTGATTCACACAAATCCTTATGGTCATAATTATTGTACACTAAAATCCCTTCATTTGAAGATCCGATATAGCCTAAAGTCAAGGTTTAATCAAACTCTAATAGCTTTATCATATGACCTCATCTCAAGTTGTTCTTGATAAAACATAACAAATACTAGAAACACAATCTAGCACTGAAACTCTTTCAGACTATGTTATGTTTTTCTTGGCCAGGAACTTATTCATCAAGAATAAACTTAGATAGTATAGGATCTATCCCAATTCACTCCGGACAATGAATTTCATCTTGGTTGAACACTCATCCCTACAATTAACTGACTAGAGCCACCACACGCCATATACCCATGTATAGATAACACAAGTATGTAAGCGGTAACAAACTCCAATCACTCAAACATGGATGACCATGTCACCTCAAGTTAAAGGACTATATGCACCATTATGACCTAGACTGTGATCGTTGATCATAAGTGAATATCCTTGCGACCATTAATCTAACGTCACTATTCAATCCACCCATCACATAAGTATCCACATGTCTATTCTAATATCTTATATCAAGTAGCATAGACTCACTACCTCCCACTATTAGTATCACATACTAATCAAGGAAACTAGACAGAGGTGATAGTCTAATTAATATAGCCCAAATATTAATTAATTGACTATGAACAATTTATTGCATATGTACTAAATAAATTTGTAGCTCATATTATCAACTCTTGATAATAAATTTATTTAACATAATGCTAAAGGGTAAATACTCAAATAACAAACATTTTATTTAAATGAATATTTTATAGCCATAGAGATAATTTACAATGTCATTATACATTATAAAATGGCACTAGGGTACATTTATACTAACACATTTGTGTTCAGTTTCACCCAAGAGCTAGCTGGTGGTTATCATGTAATTCATTTTCCACTCTCAAATGCACATCGTAAGTCACCATATTATTTGTAGCATTTAAGAAGCCTTTTACCTTCATGATAATAGCATTAACGGGATTATGAGGAGAGAAACCATCTTTAAATAATTCATTGTTCCTGTACTTCCAAAGGGACCAACAAGTGGTGCCAAATAGGCTAGACCATGAAATCTCCCTCTGAATACCTCTTAAATTTGCAAGATTATAGATCATCCAATCTTCAAATGATAGAGAGAAGAACTAGTTCACAGCAAATGATGGAACCATTCTAAGCAATACACTTTTGGACAATGAATAGTCCCTCAAAGCATGCATGATAGATTCCGGACTGGTCTTACAACGTTCACAAATATCACAATCTGATAAATGTCTACATGTTTGTTCCTTATTTGTTAAGAGTTTTTGGTGAATGCATAGCCATATAAGTTTCAAAAAACAAAAAAAAAAAAAAATCTTCAACAGGGGTAGTTTTGTCATTTTTCAGTTAAATATCACATAATTATGATGTGCAATTTAATGTCAGCAACAGTTTTTTGGCAACCTAATTATAACCTATTAAATACACTATTATTTAATATTTATACAAGTTGCCACACTCAATTGTAATTTTCAAAAGTTTAAACATCTAATTGTTAAATTTTAAAAAGTTTAGAATCCCTAAATTTATCCATAGAGACCACAAGGACGGTAAAGGTTTCCAAGTAACTATTTAACGTAATTGCATATACTAGGATTCGAACCCAATACATAACTTAAACGAAAACAGCTTCTTACCGACTAATCCCGACGATTGTTGGTACAGTTTTCAAAAATCAGGCACATTGCAATTCTTACACCTTCTATTTTTGCTATGTTTAGCTTGATTATATACTACACAAAATCTTGTACTTGTCATGTGTCTTTTGCAATAAACAAGTGAATGTAGTGCACGCACACATACTTAAGATATTTTCACTTTAACATTATATTAATGAATACGATTAAGTAATTCATTTTATTTTATTTCTAAAAAAATAATTCATTTTATTTTCAAATAAATTCTAAATAAAATTTATTTTTAAATAAATTTTTATTAATGAAGTGTGTTTGGTTCAAATGAATAATTTATAAAATTCATTAAATAAATTCCATATTTTGTTATATTGTGTTTGGTATAAATCTAAAATTTAAGTTAACTTTTAATTTTGGTCAAAAATATCCTTAATTTTAAATAGAAATATATTTTTGAAAATAAAAATAATGGGGTATTTTAATCATTTTAAAAAATAGACTTAAAAATTGTAGAATTCATTTGGAAATTCCCACTATTTTATTATAATTTATCTAGTTATAAACAATTTCACAAATTTAAAATTTAGAATTGCAAATGAAGTCCACAACATATTTATTTAAATTAAACACACATCAATTAAAATTATAAATAAATTTCACAAAATTTTATAGAATTCATTTATAAATAAATAAAATTCAATCTATAAATTAAAATTATATATATATATATATATATATATATATATATAGAGGCTCCAGCAACTATAATAATAAGAGTGCGGCCAGTTGACTCTCCAGTGTCCACCAACGTCAACCCGAGAAAAGTGTGATGCAGATAAGCCAATTGCCTCTTTTTAAATGACATATAAAGACACATTGATACGCCACGAATTCAAAGTAATGTGCAGGGACTTGATTTGCACGTTGTTTACTTGCTATAGAATAGGATATGTAGTTAGCATTTTTCTTTTCAATAATGTATTGGTGCCGGCCACCACCCATAGTGTCCTATTTTTTTGGGATATTAACTAAGAGATAGGAATAGTTGTTAATTTTCTTTGTATTTAAACTCTTCCAAAGTCAGGAATGAGGAAGAAGAAAGTTTATTACAAACAAATTACTTGTGGTTTGTTCTCGCCCAAAGCAGAACGCACTTTCAATTCTTAAAACTCTGATTGGGACCTATCACACATGCAATATGTAAGTTACGTTGTCGTGTTTTTTGAGTTGAAGAATAGTCGCAAGTGTCATGGATACTCTGTCAATATTTTCAAAATTAAAGTACAAGTGGTTTCAAAAAAAAAAAATAAAGTACAAGTAAGCACATATTAACAAAAAAGAAAGAAAAAAACAAACAAACAATTATATTTTACTATGATCTCGTCTGTACTTGATTCCATTATTTTGATCTTATAACAGAAAAGAAATATATATAATCATAATATTTTCCAGTCAAATTAAGCAGCATTTTCATAATGGACAAGAATTAGAGACATATATACCAATATTTCAAAATAGGTTGTTTCTCCAATAGCAACCACATCAACATGTGATTGATGTCAGCTGATAGATGTCCTCACATAGTAAATCATAACTAGTCCTTCCAAGCGATCGAGTTTTGAGCCTTGTAACACCAG